>QLOY01002547.1:5159-62478 GCA_003313965.1 Megacollybia marginata
AGGCGAACGGGAGCGTGCTCTATGAGGCGAACCAGAGCGTGGTCTGTAGTGAGCGGAGGTTCGACCATGGTAAACAAGGGAGATTTAGGACTGACTAGAGGTATTGCCAATGAACACCCCAGTGCAAAAACAAGATGCAATCGTACCTTGTTTTGGATTTCGTCCCTCCATCTTGGGATCGGATGTGCTGTTCAATTGAGGTTGGCATATAAAAAGAGCAGACCGTGAACGTGACCACGAGCTCTTACCTCCCAAACCACACTTCAACCAATAGACTACAACAGCTGTGGGAGGCATGGATCATCGCAATCAAAGGAGAACTCAGCGTGTTCTCCCCTGCATGGAGTGCATCCTGGTGCAAAATGGATTGTATTATCAACGCCGGTCGAGGGTGCTGAGGTACCACCCTTACACTTGACCTCTGAGAGTAGGGCGCTTTGTTGCCCTGTTTAGGCTCGTTCGGCTGATCACTTCACAGTTGGTCGAGGAGGAGGCACGGGGGAATGTGCTGTTTGATATGGTAAGTGGTCAGCAGCTAACTTGGAGATATTAACCTACCTACTGCATCAGAATGGGGGAGTGGTGGAGGAGTTTGAAAATGCTGGGGACGGGGACAGACGCTTGGTGAGTGATTAGGCACGCGTGGGTTGGTGGTGATTGATCTCTTACAGTGGCAATGGCTGCTTGGGCTCTTTGTGAGATTGTTCTGAAGATCTGGAACACAATGCTGGCATATATTTTGCTGCTCTATGTTACATATACAATTTTGGTACACATGTTGGTGGTCAAGTAGCTAAACGTTGCTCTTTCAAATTCATACGTATTCCTGAATGTGTGGCAATTACTTGAAAATTTGATAAGTGGCTGAATGTGGGCCGACGAAATTGTGCGTAGGCCAATTCAGAATACTGGAGCAATAAATGTCATAAGCGCCGATGGTATTAGACTACATAGGCGCCAGGTCATAAGCGCTGTGACAACTACTATAAGAGGAGGGTAGGGTTCCCGAGGTCCTGCTCGGGCCGAACACGCTAATCAGTGCAATTTGACAGGTGCATCAGCTTGTCAGTCCGGCTTTCCATACGATAGTCACCGGACCGGAGTTTCCCTGACTCATGTTTTTGACTGGAATGATGGAATATCTGTCACACCGTCATCGCTATACTCCAGACTTTCGTTCCCAGTTGACTGTTATGGGGGGTCTGATGTTGCCTCGCTCTCTTTAGCCGACTCGATTCATGCGCGCTGGCAAGCTCGTCCATCAAGGGACTTAACCTTCTAGAAGCAAATGGACAGGAGACTGGCAGGGTCATTATAGGTGTACACAGTAGGTGAAACACATCGAGCTATCGCTCGGAGATTCGAGACAGTAAGTTGTAATGCTACTTCTTCTCTATGAGAACTGATAGGTCAACCCGTCGCGATTCGTTCGAAACGTGTGCAGATGTTGCATTAATTTCACCGGTAAGAGCCGCTGTGTCCGGATAATACATGCCAGGTACCAACCCCATGCGCATCACTTCCGAGCATCAAGTCCAACACAGGGTTCCCAGCAGTTAAACTTCTGAAAGTCGCAATGGAAGCACAAATAATTGCATTGTGAGATTACGGTAATCGACAGCCTGAGAGACTCGGGTGAACTGCGTTGAGAAAATTAGAGGTCTATACCACAGGAAACCTTCCAAGCCTCGACGATGTCGCTTCCAAGGTCATGTCGGGTCACCATGCATAGCCTGTAGAATTATTATCATTTAAACAGACTCACGATCCCTCTGTCCTCCGACTCTTGCCAGTCGACTCGGGGGCATCGACTTTGCCATAAACCGAAACCTCCTGCCAGTAAGTGCCTTAATATCCGTGTATTTGCGCCGACGAGATCAGTGTGCACGTTTTTTTCAAGCCCTAGAACGTCGCCAATCTCAATTTCCAGAAACAGATGCCAAGGTATGAAGCGAAGTATCGGTGTTGATAGAGTGGAAGGGTCTCATCGGTGTGTAGATCTCGAACTCATATATTATAACGGCGTTCATACTCAGTAATTACTGAGTATAGTACCAAGTACGACTGACTAATTTGAATAGAGTATCAGAGGGGAGCTTTGCTTCTTCAGCCAGGAATTATCTCAAAGATTGAAACTTACCAGCAAATATGGTCCAGTTCTGCACAGCTGCCATAGCTGATGTAGGACGTTGGTATGTAACCTAGGTTCAATTTTCAGCAGATTTTCTCTCCAAAATTCTCGACTTACAGCACCAGCGAGGGGATCTTCTACTAACGCTGGCCAGGCAGTTAGATGTGCCCCAAAATATGGTTCGATTATACTTGTCACGGAAGTTAGATGAGAGATAAGCGTGAACGAGGTTATTCGTACTTGTATCCATTGACTCCAGGCGTAATCTGTTGAATTGTAAATGTTAATGGACAGCTGGCGATTATAGCTGAGCTATATATCGAGTCGGTTCCGTTGGATATTGCCCCTATAACGGTTAGGAACGTGGGAGCAGACTGCACAGTTTGAATAGTGTAGTTATTAGCTGTGCCGATGATGTTGTTGAGGATCCACTAGACAAAAGCAATGTGAGAAAGCGTGAATAACGGAGACTGTTGTTTAACTTGTTGATGACTTGACGTTGCATGAGACGCAGGATAAAGGATGACAGGTGCCCCATCGGTAGTGCCACCAAATGCAACATTGAGCTCCGTGCCATATTCTCCCGACGAAATTACAAATTTGCTTGTCGCAGCCAACGAAGGAAGTAAATCAGGCGTAGTAACAGCCTTGTAGCCACTGGGAATTGAAACAGCAGAAACAAGGGAAACGGCAGAAACGAGAAGAGCTGCGAGGTTGAAGGCTATCATGTTCTGAAAGGCGGCGGTTGGGGTCACCCTTGCTAACTGAATCTGCAGGACTTTATAACACCTATCGGCTTGGAATGATGCCACAGCATCGTAGAAATACAATAAAACCTACGGATTGGGTACAGGGATCCATTTGACATGTCCACCCACTTGTCACCGACTTGCATTGAAATGATGCGTGGAAGTCCATTGTGTCATTCTACTTGTTAAACGTCACGGTCTTACTTGAGTGCGGAGAGTTCGAATTCTGATGCCTTTTTTGCGGTACCTCGTCGGCGATTAAAAAAGACCGGCTCGAGAGAATCAAACAGCCGGTATATTGGTGACTCAGACTGGGGTGCTTCGGATCAAATTCAAAAATAGAAGTGCTGACATCTGACGGGGAAAAGACCTGCAAAGACCGAAGTCTATGGTCTGCGTTGCACACTTCGATCGTCTACCAGGCCTATTCTGACAAGAACTGTATTGTACAATACATATTGGATAACACATGGCTAGTCGTGTCCATTGCCCAAAACCTCATCCAGCATCCACTCATCATCCGCAATTGTGATTGGCGCCAATCCGACTACATTATTAGGGCGTCGGATCCCACAGTTGATTTCAGATGGGTAGTAAACCTGACCAACCTCTCCTGACCAATCGAAGTCGAGCACCATGAACTTTGAGCCATTTCTGACAGATGTTTTGCGCATAAGAATGTTAGAACTGCGGATGTCCCCATGAACAAATCCTGCACGGTGTAGGGATTGGAAATGTGATTTGAGCTGGTCCTTGTCTTCAGAGTCGACCGCATCAAGGTCAAATGGGTCATAGGTCTCGTTGAGGTCCTCCATCACCACCATATCCCAACCACTCGGAAGCTTTTGATGGCCCAGCAAAGTTGGTGCAAACCCACTTCTGGCACAGAAGGTGTGTACTTCAGGCGAGTACCCTTCAGGGGTAAATTTGACAACGAGGGAACGGTTACTTGGGGATGTAGACTTGGCACGGAATACACGCCTATCAGGAGACTGGGCCGTGTATTCAAATTGAATGAGATCTCCGCTCTTGGATTTGAAAGAGGTCTGGTCCGGAAAGAGAGACGCGGAAGAGGGCAAATCGTGACGAACATTCTCGTAGTGCTTCGCTAGGTTTTGACGAGCCTTTTTGTAAGCCGTGAAGGCGCGAGCTAAGCGTATGCGCGCTTCATTGTCGCTGGAGTGGAAGAAAAGTGGGAAGGTGGGCGTTAAAACTTGGACATTAGGCCGTTGATCCCACACAACCCCTGAGAATGATATCTGGGCCCCTGGCTAACTGTCAGAGGCTGGTATAAGCGCCGAAAAAGAAGCCTTACCTACAAGAACATTGAGGAGGCATGGCAAGCTCAGAGAGGGGTGCTGAACTGCATGAACTTTCGTCAGGTGGTAGTAGTAGAGCAAGGATTGGCACCAAGGCTCGGCTCCGGACCATCCAAAATCTTCTGTTAGTTCCCAAATCTCAATTGGTAGACCGCCGACCCTAAAGTCACCATCTGTAGTGTAGTTCTTGTCCTTCAAACCAGTAACCTCGCCTGGCGTCACCATGAAACCAGCGTCCTGGAGGAGACTGCGCACTTTGTTTTTCCTATGTTCCTCCTTTCCAAAACCAGAAAGGTTGGATTGGAGTTCGGTGACAACCTTGAAAGCCCAGGGTTCGGGGATGATGGTTTCCGCATCCTCCTTGAATTGCCGTAGGTGGTTGCTCAAAAGTGTGGGCGGGAGAAGCGGCGTGGCAGTTACTGGACGAGACCAGCGAAATGATCGTTGCGGATCTTCCTGCACAGAACTAAACTCTGGAGTACGGCCTTGAGTAGATGGATCTTCCGCGTGGGGGTCAAATGCGCGAACAAAATCGCTGCGTTCGTTAGATATTTCGGGCTGTGGACGCCAGCGAAAGGACGTAGGAGGCACAGAGGGCCGTGAACGGTGTTGAGCTTTTGACGGAGCTTGTTTGAGGGCATAATTTTTATGGATATAAACGATACGCACTAGGCACTGCCTCAAATAAAAGATGCAGTCTATCTATCGGTGGTTGGGAGGGGAATATTTCACTAAGCTTGCGGTACAGCGGAACAAACTTTGCGCCCCGTTTGAGCTGTCCATGAGGAATTTCAAGAGCATTGATATCGCCATTCTCGTCCTCTAATGGGATGTCGATCTACACAGTCAACTAATGGCTAGGAGGTTGCCTAAGTACCTTGTAAACGCTGTCAGGCATGGGCTTTTGACCGTAACCGAGGAATTCGCGGACAGTCTTCTTTAGATAGCCGATCCTGGTATCAGATGAAACTTGGATCATCTCGTTCGTTGTTTGACCGTCGGGAAGAATATAAACATATGAGAGTACCAGTTCATGCTTGTCGTCCATGGGTCAAGTTACAAAAGGCACGAGTCACGTGTTTATTTTACGCGCAAAGAGTCAGCTATTCGCAGAAAAACAACCATCGTCGCCACTTATTGTGCTTTCATTGTAGCTTTCAGAAGTTTAGCTGGTGCTGGTAAGCCCTTGATGCTCGGCACATGGAGTTAGTACCTGGCATGTATTATGGCGGCCCTTCAAGTTACCCGTGCGGCGTGAAATCATCTGCACTAATTCACGTCTTGAACGAATCGTAACGCAGAGTCGCCTTGTCAGTTCTCATAGAGCAGAAGTCGTGTTACAACTAACTGCCCCGAATCTCCAAGTGACAGCTTGATGTACTGTACTGTGTACGCCCCAATGGTCCTCTCGAGTCTCCTGTCCATTTGCTTCCAGAAGGTCAAATCTGATGAACGAGCTCGCCAAGGCTCGCCAGTGCCCTGAATTGAGTTAACTAAGCATGTTACGCAATACCAAGCCCATGGCGATGCACATGTACACCGGTATTCCAAAACTCCGGTGATTTCTTATAATTGATCACCGACAAGGATGGGTCCGGACCGCTGTTATTAAGTGTTAAGTAGGAACAGTGTTGAAACAAGAAAATCAATTATGGATCAATACGACAATTTGGGATTAGAATGACGACAAGCACATTGCACCAGCGAAATCGGTGGGGATTGTACTGGATTGTACCAGGCTCCAAAGGAATGTTAACTATGAGCGCTCACCGCCACTCGAGTAGTCAGGATGAATGGTCTGTCGAAACGTAAACGACAATGAGAATGGAAGATATTGATAACAACAACGACAAACCGTTAGCGTATAAAGACCACTCAAATAGCCTCCAAACCTCAGTTCACTCAAAGGAACAACCTCTGCTAAACAATGTTCTCTGCTCGCTTCGCTCTCACTGCTCTTACCACAATCCTCGCGGTCGTTTCTGCCGCTCCCACTGCGGAGCTCGAGACGAGGACTGCTGCTGAAATCACTGTGTGCACCGCAGTCAACTTCGGGGGCACATGTGTCACTGTCTCCGTCGTCTCGGACGAATGCACCAACCTTACCGGCGGTCTCAGTATCCTGAACAAAGAAATCTCCGCCGCAGTCATTCCTGACGGATTTATCTGTACTTTCTTCGAGTCAGTCTACTAACTTGGGTGATCAAGAGCCTTACTTACATTATACAGGGCATTCGGATGCGTTAGCGGTGGCACGAGCGACACTGATGAGGTTGCACTCGTGGGCAACCCTGGCGCAACAAACACCGACTACCCCAACTTTGCCAATATTAAGGGTGTTGTGACTAGTCAGAGCTTCAACGACTTGACTAGCTCCATCAGCTGCAGTCCTCTGTAGGTAAGACAGGTGACGAATCGAGTTGAACATGGTTGACCATATTCAGATGCTGCAACCAGACCGAATGCGCCATTCCTGGCTATCATTAGTAATAGATTTTGGGGTACACGGTCAAATATATGGGCTTTTGTTGTTGAATCTGGTATTGAGCCATGATGCATGATGCATCATCGATTGAGACAGAAAAATTTAGGACCCACCGTTGAAGCAAATTAGACAGAAGTGTCTTCACACTCGTAAATTTCCTGCATGGCGGCTCAGATGCCAAGACATTTGCAGGTGCTCGAAAGATGATCAATGATGAGCGCTGAACAGGCGCCGGCGCTTGAGCGCTCAAAACACAGGATGAATAGTTCGTCTCAAGTTATTGTCCAGTCCGCTTGAATCCGAAACCACGATTGGAAAGGAGAGCCTAGAATGACAGAGAACTTAGAAGACAAACCGGAGATTGTTGAGGCCTTTACCGTCAGTCCGCTATGATGTTGTAGTCTCATCGCTTCATCTTCATCGCCCTTACAAAAATATTTGCCGTTGCCTCGGCCGCTCCTGCAACTTCACGGGAGACCTCACCATTTTGAACAAGGCAGCAAAGATACCCGAGGTCCCGAGCATTCCACTGTACTTTTGGACGTAGGGGCGGCGGTACCAACCTACCAGACCGACAAAGTTGTAAGACAATGGATCCACATTTCTTTATTACAATAAATGCTCAGCTTGAGTATGTACCAACCTGTTCGTGAGGCAAATAACTCTGTTGAACGGGTATGTCGCGTCCAAGGTTGGAATGTCACCCATGTCACGCGTGTCGCGTTGCCAACACGAACCAAAACGGAAATTTATTGTTCTCCCTTGAGTTTTATTATTTCTACGTCGAATTGTTGGCAACCTTCGCAAATCTAAGCGATGCGCTATTCTTTTACAGCTATGGCCATCCAGGACCATGCGGTCGAAGCGCAACGATCTTGTGGATTATAAATTCCAGAATAATGCCTAACCATCTCGTTTATCTTTTCCCCGAACTTGTATCGTCACCCCAGAGGTATTGAAACTATGAATCCTCTGGTACTTATGATTGTACGTCCTGCACCGGCACCTCCACCATCGCCGCTTCCTGGACCTATAGCCGCTGCTATCATCGAAGCGCTTACCTCGGCCGTGTTAGCCATTTCTCGCGGCGTAGATAATGCTTTTGGTTTACCACCACCTAAGGCTCCACTTACCATCGACCCAGTAGCTCAAGACGGAGTTGTGGCGTCAAATAGTTTATTGTCGACTGCATGGAATTTTGTCTCTGAACACCAACCAACCACGGTACATGGTCTCTGTAAACTCCAAGGTGTGCAATCTTGTCCCATCCAACTTACTTGACTAACGATGAACTAGGAATTTGTCCACCAACATGTGGTTTTCGTTATCCCGGCCTTATGGGTTCTCATGGCTCTCTTCACCGTTGTTTTATTCGTTCTCGCTGTCTCGAGAATTAAACCAACCAACGACCAAACAACTATCCAGGTTTCGTTCAAAATTCCATCGACGTCAGCACATTTTGTGGAAAACATTGTTCGATTTGTTGCTAACGAGCTTGGCCAAGTCAGCATCGACGCGCAGGCTCTGGATAAACCGAACGATGTTACCCTCAGAGTTGTCCCCCATGTTGCTGTTGAAGGTCCGAGTGAACCTGAGGAACCTGTTGCCGAGACCAGCGAAGCGACTGTCGATCCAATGGACGAAGCGTCTGATGTCACCGGTAAGTTCTCTCAATATTTTGTCGCCCATGCTCAACTACAACAGTTAACGCTGCCCCCAATCAACTTCTTGACACACATCTAGGAGATCTCGCCACACCGTTCACCTCTGTCCACAATGAACTCAAGTCCCCTGAGGGCGATGACACCGAATTCGTCTATCCAATTCAAGAAGCGTATTCCCAAGAAAACATTGAAGACTTGGAGTTGGACGAGAATCTATCTAACAAAGGTGCGATATTCACTGCGGACCGGGTTGTTCCTCAGTTGATCATGTACAGTCATCAACGCTGAGAGGCTGTTCACCGAAGAGACAGCTCCGATCGAAGATTCAACTCCCAACAACGATATTTCCTTAGCGTCGCCAAATGACGACGTTCCTGAGAGCATTGAACTCTCAGAGGCTTCATTTACTACCCGAAGCTCTTTTGAAGACGACGGTGCTCAATCGCCGTCCAACCCCTTCATCGATTCCGTTAACGCAGAGGGGGAAAAGCAAACAACTTTCAGCTGGGCTGATGAAGTGGAATATGCGTCTTCTCATCTATCCTTGGATACTTCTCACTCTGTGGAGCCATTTTCAGTGACTCTCCAGGTAGATGAAGTTGAGAACGCACCCTCCGAGACTCTCGATTCCGGAAAGATGCCCTGGGCATATAGTGTCTACGTATCCTCCCATACACCCTCCGATTCTGGAAAAGTAACCCCAACCCCATCCCGGCTTAACTGGGCTCTGGCTACCGAAGACGACGACACGGCCAATCCATCACCTTCCACCTCCAATTCGGGGAAAGCACAGAGTTTATCATCACCCCGACCTGATTGGACTCTCGCCACTAAAGAAGACGGCTCCTGCACCCCGTTTGCGACCTCTGACTCTGAAGAAACAAAACCATCGTCTTCACCCCGACCTAATTGGGCTCTCGACGACGACGATTATTCATCACCCTCCACTTCAGGAAAAGACAAATCCTCGTTGTCCTCACCCCGGCCCAACTGGGCTCTCGCAACTGAAGATTCCTCCAATTCCGGCAAAGCAAAGTCATCACCCCGACTAAACCGGGCTCTCGCCACCGAGTCGTCTCGAATTCCTCTCCGAAGGTCTTCAGCACCCAACTGGGCTCTTGCCACTGACGAGTACAATGCGGACGAAGGGAGTATCAGCGCGAGCACAAGAAGCACAAGTCCAGCTACGACCCCTCGTCGGCGTACACCCATCTCAAATGAACTCCAAACAGATGTAAAAACGCATTTTTTGAATCGGAAAGCGAAGAGGTTTAATAAGGAGCAGAGGGAGAAGTGGGGTGTTCAACTCGCTGCCCAGGCTCAGATTCTGAGTCAGAATCAGGCTATGGGATTCGGGAGGTACCAGGGGTGATTCTCGAATGGACTTTGTGGAGTATGTATTTCTTTTGTACTGTAATAACCACTATTGCTGGCGCGTGTAGCGGCTGTTGTCTTCCTCTCTTCATGGTCCTTGGGCGGGTGTTGGAAGTGATCTCTACGACTCATCGATTGACACGCACATAGCCGCAGGCTGTCAGAGATGATTCGAGGATTGCCCGAATCACAGGTACCGCGCAAGTGTTCACGGTCAACACTGCGGTTGTAAATTCACCGATGAACTGAGTAAGATCATCGAAAGCGATCGCTTGATGCTTTGTGAATAGCACTGGTGGCCGTCAGAGTCAACGGTTTTTGTGGAAACGAGTGGCATAAATCCATTTATGATTCAACTTTTCAGTTTCGTACGCTCAAGGGTCGGCCAGGTGCGCTGTGATCGGCCAGGGACGAAATAGTCCATGTGCTCAATGTCCAACTGATCAGAAAACACGTCAGTCAAACCCGAGAATGGACGCATTTTAGTGAGTCACGTACCACGTGATCAACGCGTCTATCATCAATAACGCGTCGCCGCTGCCAAATTCCGAGTCAAGTTTCTTCATTGCGTGTGTTCAGGCACGAATTTCAATACAGTTCAAGGGTACCTTTCGCCGCTAGTTCTCATGATATAGTAGTCACTCTAGGATGACTCTGAGACTCGGAAAAAGTATTTTTAGGTGTCAATTGAAGGTATAAAGAGTGTGCAATGTACGGTTTACTTCTTCATCAACTCAGTGCATCTCATCCTCTGTTGATAACCACAATGATCTATCGTATTGTCGCCATCTCTGCTGCATCCCTCTTCTTCGCTGGCGCAGTCAATGCCCAACTAAGTTCCAGTCCGGAATGTGCTCGAAACTACACCGTTCGTCTGGGTGATACCTGCGACAAGATTTCTGCGGAATTGAACGTGTCCACGTACGTGAAAAAGTTGATGTTCCGTTTTGTCTGACTGGATTTTTGATAGGTACCAATTGGCTATCGTGAACAATGGGACTATTGATTCTGCTTGTGATAACTTGGCCGTGGGCGAAGTGCGTTGTTCCATGTTTACTTCGACTAGTGAGATTGACGAGTTGGTTTAGCCTCTCTGCCTCGGAATTGTGGGAGAAGATTGTACTACTGTGCATGTAGTTGCGTCAGGGGATAATTGCACCACTATTGACGCGGCTGCTGGGATTGATTTGCAGACTCTTATTGCGAATAATCGTCAGCTTACTGGGGAATGCACGAATATCTATCCTGGAGAGGTAATAGGTTGTTTGATCAAGTCGTTGCTTGGGCTGATTGGTTTTTTTTGTAGGTTTTGTGCGTTGCGGATGAGATATTTGATTATTAGTAAGCGATGGAAATCCATAGGTGTTCTTTGAATGGTATGTTGCGGATGAGGTATTTGCCAGTAAGCGATGGTTGTAGGTGTTTTGTGAATGGAGCGTTTTGTGAATCGTGATCGATGCATGAGGCCGTACTCACCCCGGGGCCCGGCATCCCGCGTACGACGCAAGGTAAAGTACTATGTTTAGGACCGTCAGGTAAACAGGGATATGTACTGGCGAATTGGATTCCAAACACAGGCAGGTCTTTGCAGATCCCTCGAAGAAGGCGACATTTCATAAGGCGGCTGTGAATGTCTCGCCAAGTTCGCTTGGCTTGCAATTGCTTATATCATGCTCGCTACATAGTATGCGGCGATTATAAATCCGAACCTTTGGTGTTTCATGAGACAGCGACCAGAGCACAGTGCAGTTGGACAGTAGTACCAGACTCGAGTGACAAGTCGCGACGTAGAGTGTGCAGAGCCAGTCTTGTCAAAGACTTGCATGGAGTAGAGCCCTGTAATGTGCAAGGCGCCTGAGATCTTTGATTCCACCTGAAACGATCAAATGTTTGAACCGCATGACACAGGTTTGTGACGGGTGACGGTCACAGGTCACGGAGATGTATATAAGGCCATCATGAAAATTTTTGAACCCCAGCTGTGCTCATCTCGTCCCTCAATTCGGCACCGGTTGCCACGAGTCTGTCTTTCCACATTTTTACATCCAGAGTTCAGGTAACTCAGACGACTCTTTAATCAACAATGATTACAACTCCTGCCCTCGTTTTCGCCACTGTTGCCTTCAGCGCAGTCTGCTCATTTGGTGCACCCCTCAAGGTGCGCCGTGATGGGTCAGACGTCCAACAGATTGGTCGTCGATTCCCTCAGCCCGTTGCTGAGGACGCTCCTCCATTGGTCAAGAAGGAGGTCATCGACACTCCTGTTGCTGATGCGATTGCTCGCAGATTCCCCCGTCGGGTCTACTACGAATACTACAGCAAACGTGAGACTCCCGAGGTTGCTGAGCGTTCCACAGCTCCCGAATCCGTTCCCGAAGCACGGTCCATCGCTGACGAAGCATCGGACGAATTGGTTGCCCGGAACCGGCGTCGACAACTCCGCCGGTCTTCGGATTCTACTCTCTACAAGCGTACTCTTCAGAAGGATGGCGTTGTGACTCGTCGAGAAGAACCCAAGATGAAGCGCTCGGTCGTCTCGCAGCCTGTCGTTGCTCGTGAGCCGGAGCCAGAGCCTCAGCCTGCT
Source organism: Megacollybia marginata (assembly GCA_003313965.1). Taxonomy (NCBI): domain Eukaryota; kingdom Fungi; phylum Basidiomycota; class Agaricomycetes; order Agaricales; family Porotheleaceae; genus Megacollybia; species Megacollybia marginata. The sequence continues at coordinate 17,466 of QLOY01002547.1, forward strand.
CCTGTTGTCGAGTCCGTCCAGCCTGTTGCACCACGAGACACGTTCATCTGGAACATTAACGCTGGTATCAAGGTCGAGGAGATCACCAATGTGAAGCAGATCCAAAAGATTAGCGGACTGCCTGTTTCTGGATCTGGTATGTTTTTTTTTATCTTTGCAGTTTTTGCTTTGGCTTACTCATTGTCTAGGACCTGCATCGACTGGTTCTGCTACCCCTCCAACCGGCGCACCTGCTGAATCTCGACCATCTGCCAATGATACTTTGCCCATGACTCCCCCAGCCAACGGCACCACTGGCAATGAGACGGGTGCCACCAATTCGACTGGTCAGACCCCACCACCTACCGAGAACCCGCCCGCAACTGGCAAGGGCGAGCAAGGTTCTCCTTCTACAACAACACCCAGTCCAACGTCTACCCAGTCGGGTTCCAAATCTGCATCGACTCCCAGTTCCGGACCTGCTGAGAATGGTAGTCCATCGAACGGTACAGCAGTAGCTGTACCGTGTACCAATCCAGAAGGATGCCCAACACCTTCCGGTACAGCATCGTCCAACCCGCCAAACAGCAAACCAGCTGTGAAGGACACGACTGTTGTACCGCCAGGCACTGAACAACCTCCTACGGGTAGTACTGGGAAACGAGAGGAACCGTCACCCCCACTAGTAATGCGCAGCGGCTCAATGCATTGGCGGCGGATTCCTACTCCGCCCTCCTCGCCACCGCTCAATCGTAGATCAGAGTCTGCGTCGTCTAGGCTACAGTTTAGACGAGAACATTCTTGATATTAGAGTATGAATTTTGTGGAATTACTGTCTTTTCTGAACTGGATTCGGAATAATGCATCTTGCTTTTTACTTTATCTCGCGGTGTGATGAGTTGCACGACTGGACCTCAGTATTCTTATTGGAGTTTGTACGTCTAGCTTCACTGTTCATGCCGTTGGGTTCGAGTGCCGCCGCGGCCCGCGGGTGATACAGCCTCAGATACAGGTCCGTCGGTCATCGATCGTCGGTCATCGGCATGTAACGCGCTTATAAAGTGCTCAAAGGCGCTTGAGACGGGGTTGATAAGAGCCAATCCTATAAGGACTCCTTTGGTCTGTGGCATCCGAGTCCTTTGTTGCTGTTTCAAGCAAACAATGACTTATGCATCTCGAAATGGTGATTTATTGCATTTACAAAAATGACCCTTTGATGCACGATGACTGCTTTCGGACTTGCTTTCAAAATGAATCCCTTTCATGAGATCTTATTCTAACTTTTGTGTATAGTCAAAGGGATGCATTTGTATATATAAACACTTTTGAGTCGCATAAAAATCGTCGTATTCCTCCCTTCGAACGACTCCTAATTAGCTGGCGTCCTCACAGTGCAGCGTCTAGCTCATCGTCTTCGTTAGCACTCCACCATCTGCTAGTATCAACTCGAACGGAAAACGAACTCGGGACGAAGATTTCGACGAGGTTGAACCCGTAAGATGCGAATGCCTCGACGGCAATGGCGTGTGGTTTGGCTGCGGTGTCTGCTGATCGTCTGAGGGACCACATCAGCGATTACCACAAGGCCGTCGAGCTATCAAATGGTAATTACGGGTGCAGATGGCCGGGATGCAAGTATGGTTCATAAGGGAAATCAGGCATGCTTTTTTCCACGTTTTTTTTTCGAGCTCGAATTAACGTCTCATACAGACAAGTCTTGTTCAAGTGGAGCGCCAGACTCCAAGCGCAACGCGACGCATTGCTTGTCCTCTCGAGTCAGGGATCTAATATTCTCGCACACGCACAAAAAACAAGGAAAATACAACAATAAAAATACATGCCCGATTTCCCTTATAAACCACCGGGCCTGGCCTTCTTCCTTGCCTTGACTACCGCATTCCAGTGGGTACGGTAGTGTGGTCTTAGTGAATCACGGACCAACCCCTGCACTCCATACTTGCATCCCGGCCATCTGCACCCATATTTAGCGTTTGATAGCTCGACGGCCTTGTGGTAATCACTGATGTGGTCCTTCAGACCGTCAGCAGACGCCGCAGAAAAACCACATGAGTTGCCATTGCCGTCGAGGCATTCGCATCTTACGGGCTCAACCCCGTCGAGATCTTCGTCGCGAGCTCGTTTTCCGTTCGAGTTGATACTAGCAAATGGTGGAGTGCTAGAAGACGATGAGCTAGCCGCTGCACTGTGAAGGCGCCGGCTGATTAGGAGTCGTTCAAAGGGAGGAATACGACGACTTACCGATGCCCAAACCCTGTGTAGGTAGCGACTTCGACACTTGACCCGGTTTTCGCCCATTCACTAGCTCAGTTGTTAGAATGATTCGGGGTGATTAACAAAATATATACGGTTGAGTTGTCCTGAAGCTCTTGGGAGTCGTTATAGGAGTCCCTACTGGCTGTTGTGCTGGAATATGAGGGACCTGTGTCCTCTGCCACGGCGCAGACTGCGGACTCCAGCCCGTAGGATAGGCAAATGTCCCGGGAGGAACAGACTGAGCCCATTGTTGTATAAAGGAAAGAACTCCTTGGTTGACCGACTGTGGTGTAGCTGGTCGCAACGGCACAGCGGGAGACGTCGATGGGAGGGTCGCACCGCCGGTGGATGATGGCTGACTAACAGTCCTGGGAGGTTGCCAGGTGCCTCCCTGCGAAGGCAGCTCCAAGGAAAGAACCGCTTGATTGATCGACTGTGGCATAGGCCATTGGGGCGGTTGAGGCAATGGCACAGCGGGAGACGCCGACGGGAGGGTCGCAGCACTAGTGGACGATAGCTGATTAGCAGTCAGAGGCTGCCAGATGCTTCTCTGCGAAGGCTCCAAGGAAAGAACCGCTTGGTTGACCGACTGTGGCATAGGCCATTGGGGCGGTTGGGGCAATGACACAGCGGGAGACGCCGATGGGAGGGTCGCAGCACTAGTGGACGATAGCTGATTAGCAGTCGGAGGCTGCCAGGTGCTTCTCTGCGAAGGCAGCTCGAAGGAAAGAACCGCTTGGTTGATCGACTGTGGCATAGGCGGTTGGGGCAATGACACAGCGGGAGACCCCGATGGGAGGGTCGCAGCACTAGTGGACGATAACTGATTAGCAGTCGGAGGCTGCCAAGTGCTTCTCTGCGAAGGCAGCTCGAAGGAAAGAACCGCTTGGTTGACCGACTGTGGGATAGGCCATTGGGGCGGTTGGGGCAATGACACAGCGGGAGACGCCGATGGGAGGGTCGCAGCACTAGTGGACGATAGCTGATTAGCAGTCGGAGGCTGCCAGGTGCTTCTCTGCGAAGGCAGCTCGAAGGACAGAACCGCTTGGTTGATCGACTGTGGCATGGGCGGTTGAGGCAATGACACAGCGGGGTACGCCGATGGGACGGTCGCAGCGCCAATGGATGATGGGTAATTAGCAGTCCTGGTGCTGGGAGGCTGCCAGGTGCTTCCCTGCGAAGGCAGTTCCAGAGTGAACTGGCGAGCTGGCGATGGTGTTTCCGGATTTTCCTCGCTACTGTTAGGAGCTGGGCTATTTGGACCCGACTTGTCATCCGGAGGGGGGGATCCAAACAAAGTCGCATCAGACGCTTCAGCGTCATCGTCGACAAGAGGCTGAGGTGACGTCTCGTCAGTCCCTATGGTAGACACTGTGAGAGAGTCCTCAGCCTCGCTGATGCCTGTAGACTCGATGTGTGCGTTGGTGATAGTCTCCAAGTCCCCAGTGAGAAAGGCATGCAACTCGAAAAATATATCTGGATCCGACGATCGAATTCTCTGGTTGTTGACCTCGACGTTGGAGCAAGAAAGCCGGTTGTAGTCGAATGAGTTCTCCATGAAAGATTGAGTTGAAAATCAAAGTTGATTTGTTTAAAAATAACTTGTACTTTTAAACCGACAATGTTTGGTTAAATAGTGCGACAATGGAAGACATGCGATGCCAATTGTCGCAACGCTGTTATTGTGGGTCCAAACGTGACCAAGGCTTAGTCCCTGGATTCTGAACGTTCGGCTGTTTGGCGTCTGCTAGCGAAATTGATGCCTGAATAGGCTGGAGATATGCATGTGAAACACACGGAGGAGGAGCTGCCATATCATTTCACCTGCTCTACTTGAAAAGGTGAGTCCGAGTGGTGCAAGTTGCTTTTGTTGTGATTTTTCTTCAGGCTAGTTTGAGGGGACGATAACTTGATCTTCTGTACGGAAAATGTAGGATTCCCAGGAGCCAGTTACACGACAGCTTTCTAGGGACAAGACATCACTAGTGCTAGCGCAGCGCAGTGACACGAAATCGGGGTATGGCTCGAAGGGTGGGTGATATAGACTGGGAGAATTCTGCAGCTCCCAATATGCAAAGATAGTTCTAGGCGAATTGCGAGGTCATTTTCAAGGAAACAAATTTTCTGTCGAGTTCCACATATGCTTATTTCCCCTGCGGAAGTATACACTGTCATTGCGAAAGCAGGCGAGCACTCAAATACGAAAAAAGGACTGCTGGGATGGCAACAATTGGTAACAGGTCTGGGAGGAACAACGATGCAGCTGTCCGTGGCCCACCAGCGGAAGCACGATGATTTGAGAAGAAGGATCTGGATATCGCCCATCATATCCATGAGAACTACGCAGGCGCGTACACTGAAAGAATGCAGGCGGTAATAATCCGAGCGGGGTTTCATGTGACGCGAGCTGAAATCAAATTATCATTGTCCGCCGGCGTCATCATGTCGGCCTTTGTGAACATCCTGCTTGCGTTAGATGAACGCAAGCTCGGTGAATCGCACTAACCGAAAAACCCCCAGCATACTCAACGTCATAGATCATCTGTAAAGATGGGGGAAGTATGCCATATTGCTTGGAAGGACGACGTAGTACGGTAGGTGGCGCTTGCAAAGTTTTGAATTCGGTTGTGGACCAACTTTCTTGAAAACATTTGCCATATTCTATTCCGGAAGCTGCTGCACGTCACGATCAAAATTGCCAGACTTCCTAGGCGACACGGTATTGGTCTGAATGGCTGAGAGTGGAGTGCCTCCAAGTCGGCTCTGAGCAGAGACATCGTAATGGATGTAACATGTGAAAAATGATAGTGACGCGTGTTTGTGATTGTTTGAGCATGCCCAAACCTGAACTTCGACTTGAAGATGCTCCAATTGATGAAGAGGATATTGGTGATGCATATTCGAGTGTATCGGCTCTGAGCTTTTTGTCTTCGTCTACGATTCTCGATGACTCGCCTTATCCTTCACCCGCACCCAACCTTTCTCGTTCTACAACTCCTCCGCCACAGCAGCCACAGCAGCCACGACCAACCCAGTGCTTTTCATTAACACAGGACCTTACAGACCTCATTCACCGCTACATTCTTTCTCTTGCTGTCGTGGACTTTGACGTGGACACTGGCCCAGTACTTTCGTCGCTCCACCCACCGTTACCATTCAAACTTCTGCCCGGCGAGAAAGAGAATCTCGCGTTTTCAAGCTTGCCAGATTCAAAACAAGGACAGCAGATCCATTCATTTCGAATACGCTGTGGTGAACCAGACGATTTTGTCTATGCATTTGCATATTTCTTGCAGAGAAAGGATCGAGGTCTCAAGAGAGGTTATGAACAGGTTGGTTCAACCCTAAACACACCCTATACCTCAGCTCTTCACAGCGCTCACTCGTGATTCTAACAACACACCCTTACCCAGCCCTTTTCACGTCTCTGGTATCCATTCTTGGTCCCTTGTTCGCCGACCACGGAATGACAATGGTGGAAGCCGCGTGTCACAGCATCGCTTCTTGGTTCGTTTTCATCTCCTTGCTAACGGGTTTACTCAATGAACAAGGTCAGACCCTACACCAGGCTCGACCCTCGAGTTAGGCTTTCTCGGCACAGTCTTGCATATTACCTTGCCACACAATGATGATGAACAGCAAGAGATTGATCTGTTGAGTATATCCAAAGATGCCTATGATCCTCAAATCCACGTACTTGCCCTCTTCTCTCTTTAGTATCCAATATAACCGCGATTGTAGATTCTTGCAACATCACCAGCCCTTCATCCGCCCCCTCTCCTTCTCTTCGCCTCAAGTCTTTCTCATCTCTGGTCAATCTGGGAATGCTTGATACTCTCAGAACCCATTCTAATCTTCGGTTCCTCCCCTTCTGCAACGTCCCAAGCTATTTGGTTCCTCAGAGACCTGCTACGACCTCTTCCGATAACACACGCGATAGACATCCGTCCATATTTCACCATTCACGATCGTGATTATCCAAATTTAGTCGCCTCCGGTGGCGGAGGAAAACGAAGACTACCCAAACCCGGTCTAGTCCTCGGCGTCACAAACCCCTTCTTCGAACGAGAATGTCATCACTGGCCACACATTCTCTCTTTAGGAGGGTCTAACCCCTCCTCTCCATCCTCAGCCACACCAAAGACTTCAACCCTTCCCAGTGCAGGAATTCGGGCTGGAATCCGAACTCCCACAACAGCCAGTGGCCCAGGGCCAGGTCCAACCCCAGGCTGGAAAACCAAAACCCACAAACGATACATCTCCAAAGACCGTAAACTCCTTAAATCTCTCGAAACGAGCCTCCTATCAGGCTCACCCTCCTCCCAAACAGAAGCTTGTCTCATCCTCCGACGACATTTTTATAGTCGAACAAACGAAATGCTCGTTCCACTAACGAGATACCTCAACACGCTTATTCCAACCCCCTCCGAAATCCAAAATCAGGAGAAGAAGAGTGGAACTCCAGTGAAATTACAGCTTAAACCGTTTAACACAGCGCAGTTCTTCTTCTCGCTCAAGAAATATGGATCCACGCTTCCGTTTAAATCGCAAAGTGGCAGGGTGGAGTTTTATGAGAGGTGGTTGAAGAGTCCGATGTTTGGGGCTTGGATTGCAAAGCAGGAGGGGATTGTTGAGAGGGTGCTTAGGGAGGGTAGAGGATGAGATTCTCAGAACAGACCGGTGAATAGGAATCACGTGCTTGACGCGTCGGTGGCGTCAACCACAGTTTATTGGATTTGGTCTACAGTATTTATGGCTCGATGAGCTGATAATTTGAAGTAGTTTGACTTAAAAATCAAGTCAGGCACCAAGACTGTTCTGATATCAACGATATGTGGTACAAATTTGTTACAAAAAACTGCCGATCGTTTTCAAACAGTTACTCAAGATCCGCAAGGTGGACCGCACGCTCCCGCGTTAGGATCTGCGATAAATAAAAAGATTCCTCCGCTGACTTGACCTTCCCCACCCTAGGAATTTATGCCGTTCATCAGTTCGTTTTCAAAGGACTCTTCTTACCATGGGACAAATAGAAGTGACTGTGGTAAGAAGCTCTATGCAGTTCTCGACGCTGGGCGTGCTATCATCGCTTCCCGAGTTCACACTCCATGCGGTGAAATCACCTAGAAGGACATTAAATTTTAATTTATTAGAATGGTGTCTATCAAAAAAGAATACGAACATTTGAAAAAACTCTCGGAGTTGTCTATGCCATAACAACGACTAACAGTGTCGAGCGCCTCAACCTGCCGATGTGTTCGGGTCAGAACTTTAACACAAAAGTCGATAGGGCAGACCACGTCATCTATAAGAGAATTACAAAAATCCTCAACAAAACTGGAGCAATCTCCTGCTTGACCGCCGCTGAAGCAGGTGAAAGTTTGACTGAGGGATGATATGATGACAGATGAGAGGGTGAAGCAAGTGAGCAGCTAATGAGAGGTTCATAGCCCAGAGTCAGTGGCGAGTTGGCGGTGGCATACTTACAATGCGATTATTGAAAGGCATTGATTGAAAAAAGACCATGAGTCCTTTGGCTTTCAAGACCTGGAACGATGGACTCGAGCTTTATATAAAATCGGTCGAGTCCCAGACATCTGTTCCTGAAATGCCGTTGAGAGTCGATGCTGCAACCTGAGTCTTGAATTGGGAACTTGCTTGAAATCAAACTGCCCTGAAGCACGTCTGATAGTAGAAGAACTGTCATCCATGCCAGTTACAGTGCAATGTATTGAAAGAAGCTGTTCGGACTCAGTTCAAAGGTGACTAAGGCCCTGGTGTCCTTGTGGTGTCCCCAGTGTCTTGGGATGTCCAGAGGCATTTTAGGCTGATGCATCTTTAAGACATCCTGACGCATCCCTAAGATGTCATAAGACACCTCAGGATGCGTCGGGATGTCTCAGGACACCAGGGACACCGGAGCCTTAGTCACCTTTTTCGTTCAACGATGTATTTTAGCACTTGATGGCAGTCCCAGATCGAAATTGTAGAAGAATGCGGTTGATAGCTGGCTATAAACCTCAGATTTTAGGAGCAAGCTCAAAGTAGAACAAAGGAGTTTGCGGAAAATGCGATGCAGCGTCGTCTTAGTTTTGTCGGTCTATCCTATCCTCAAGTTTCAATCATTGAATAGGGCTGTGACGGAACTATGTGATGTAGGAAGCCAAGGTACAGATTATCGTTCCTGAAATAACGTTGAGAGTCGATGCTGCAACCTGAAGTTTGGGAACTTGCTTGAAATCAAACTGCCCTGAAGCACGTCTGTTAGTAGAAGAACTGTCATTCATGCCAGTGACAGTACAATGTACTGAAAGAAGGAGCAAAGGTTGCCTCCACAAGCAGAAATCTGTTCGGACTCAGCTGACTCAGCATCTCGACGCATCCTGAGGTGTCATATGACATCTTAGGGATGCGTCAGAATGTCTTAAGGATGGCCATCAGGACATCCCAAAATGTCTCTGGATGTCCCAAGACACCAGGGACACCGGAGCCTTAGTCACCTTTTTCGTTCAATGATGTATTTTATCACTTGATGGCAGTCCCAGATCGAAATTGTAGAAGAATGCGGTTGATAGCTGGCTATAAACCTCAGATCTTAGGAGCAAGCTCAAAGTAGAACAAAGGAGTTTGCGGAAAATGCGATGCAGCGTCGTCTCAGTTTTGTAGGTCTATCCTCAAGTTTCAATCATTGAATAGGGCTGTGACGGAACTATGTGATGTAGGAAGCCAAGGTGCAGAATATCGTTCCTGAAATAACGTTGAGAGTCGATGCTGCAACCTGAAGTTTGGGAACTTGCTTGAAATCAAACTGCCCTGAAGCACGTCTGTTAGTAGAAGAACTGTCATTCATGCCAGTGACAGTACAATGTATTGAAAGAAGGAGCAAAGGTTGCCTCCACAAGCAGAAATTTGTTCGGACTCAGTTGACTCAGCATCCCGACGCATCCTGAGGTGTCTTATGACATCTTAGGGATGCGTCAGAATGTCTTAAGGATGCATCAGGACATCCCAAAATGCCTCTGGATGTCCCAAGACACCAGGGACACCGGAGCCTTAGTCACCTTTTTCGTTCAATGATGTATTTTAGCACTTGATGGCAGTCCCAGATCGAAATTGTAGAAGAATGCAGCTGATAACTGGCTATAAACCTCAGATTTTAGGAGCAAGCTCAAAGTAGAACAAAGGAGTTTGCGCAAAACGCGATGCAATCGCATCGTCTTAGTTTTGTTGGTCTATCCCATCCTCAAGTTTCAATCATCGAATAGGGTTGTGACGGAGCTATGTGATATGTAGGAAGCCAAGGTACAGATTATTCAAGATCCGTCGTCTGCGTTGTTGGCGCCTCAACATTGTTTGACACTAGACATTATCATGCTTCACTTTCATCACCCATCGATTCTTTATTAGGTTGGAAGTGATTGAAAGGTCTAATGCGTGGAGTTTGGATTGGAAGGCAGGGGATTGGAGGTAGACCGGAACCGGTCCCTCTCGAAAACCTTCGTAGAGGGACCGGTAAAATAGCGGCGTGACTTGGCAGGCCATTCCTTATGGGAGTGTGACACCTGTGACATTTCCCTTTACGGAAGGTTTCCTTTTTCGCAGCGTCGCCTCATATGCTGGCCCTTGGCCTAGGGCGCGTTCTAGGACAACTAGACAGCTAAATAAGGTGAGCAATACTATCTAATGTTGATTAGCTTGCTCTGACCACGGCCATTTCTCATAGCAACGACTCAATGACAGTAGGAATGGCCATCGCTTCACACCTCTCGATACTCGTCCACGCAGCCGAATAGGCCTCGAAAATGTTAGCAGTACTCGAATACATTGTATTCACTTCAAATTGGTTAGGATTCGCGTTTTAAAAGAGCAGGATAAGGGAGAAATTAGCAAGGGTACAGAGGCACGTCATTTTCCGCTTTTTACTTCAGCTCCTTGCTAAAACGGATGCTCTATTGTCTTTCCACACACATTCTCCGATACATCCTATTGAAATCTCTGCAGAACAAACGCGAATGGCTGGTAGAGGGTCGTCTTCAGGGACACATGTTGCACGACGTTGTCAGCGTGCATGGAGTCATTCGTGGTCGATTTTTTGTTATAAAACATAAATATGTAACATCTACTACATAATGCTCATGTTTCTAATATAAAATCTGTCCATTGAGGAGCAAACGAGCAGATGGAGTGCCCCTCCCGTTTTGGAAACCTTCCTTAAAGGGAAATGTCACAAGTGTCACACTCATAAAGAATGGCCTGCCAAGTCACGCCGCTATTTTACCAGGCCCTCTGACAAGGTTTTCCTTGCGTCACACAGAGGGCCTGGTTACGAGGCTAGATTGGAGGTACGGCCCGGGCGGTTAAGAATACTGTAGAGTCATGCGTTTGACGCGTCAGTGGCGTCAATTACCGGATTTAGTCTACAGTACTTATTTATGGCTCGGTGGTTTGACTTAGAACATCTCTTAGTTAAGATCAATTCAGCATCCGAGATCGTCAGTGTTCTGATATCAACGGTATGTAGTATGCAATTTTGGAAAAATTGTTCCAATAGAATTACAGAAATTCTGAATAAAACTGGAGCAATTTCCGGCTTGGCCAGAGGCAAAGCATTTGAGAGCGTTTTGACCGAAGGATGATACGATGACCAGTGAGAGGGTGAAGTAAGTGAGCAGCTAACAAGGAGTCAATAACCTTGGAGTCAGTGCTGAGAGAGTTCCCAGTCCGAGTCGCATACTTACAATGCAATTGTTGAAAGATTGAAAGGAAGAAGACGATGAATCCTTTGGCTTTCTGGAACGAAGGATTGGGCTTTATATGGGTGCAAATCAGTCGAGCCCCTGACTTCTGCTCTCTGACATTTTGAGAGCCAGTACCGCAGTACTTGGAGTTCGGCAGCTTGAAATCAAACTGCCAGGTAGAAGAGCTAAAACTTGAGCTAGTGACAGTACAATGTATTGGAAGAACCGGTGAAGGTTGCTTCTAGACCTGTTTGAGTCGGTTCAACAACATATTTAGCACTTAATAACACCCAGATCTGCACCACAATTCTTCTACCTTTAGAGTCGTAAGAATGCTGCTGACTCCGATAGCTGACAATAAATTTCACCTGTATCTCAGGAGCGGCCTTACAGTAAAACGAAAGAATTTGTCAGTGAAAACGCGATGCATAATGGTTGTCTATTCCATCCTCAGGCACAAGATTTAGGACCAGCGTTCTGATGGAGTCATGTATGAGGAAGCCAAGGCACGGATGACTTACGATCCGCCGTTCACGCCATGTGCCTTACTTTCTCTCCCCCAGCCAATTGTATGACAGCACGGACACATTATAATGTTAAGTGCTTCGGTGACCTTCATCACACATCGATACAGCATAGATGTCTGCCTTCGGTTTCAACTGCAAGACAGAAGATTCTCGAGAGGGTGCGACCGAGAGAATGAGATGCGTGTCAGAAAGACTCGGAGTCACGTGCTTCACGCGTCGATGCCGCATCAGTTATTTTCTACTGTACTTATGGCTCGATGAGCTGGCAATCTGAAGGATAGTCCGACTTGAATGTACTTCCCATTTGAAATCAAGTCAGGTACCCGGAACTCCTAGTGTTCTGATATCAACGGACAAAATTGTAATATAAAAACAGTAACTTCATAAGCTTAAGCAGAAACTGCCGAGTCATTCATTTCCTAACAGCTACTCAAGATGAGAGAGACGGACTCAGTGGCGGATGAAGATATTCCATCGTTGAATGCAGCTGTAGGAATATCATGCATCGATCGCTTTCAAAAGGTGTTTGCTTTTTATTACCATAGGACAAACAGAAGAGATTGCGATCAGAGCCCTAAATACAATTTGGGCCATAAGGCATGCCTCCCGTGAAGTGCAAAGACCATGCAGTGAGATCACCTAGGGGATCGATAGCCCAGACTCTGTGTTGAGTGTCGCCAGTGACATACTTAGTAGAAAGCCATTGAAAGAGGGATGAGGACGAGTCCCCTGGCTTTCTAAAACGGTGGACTCGATCTTTGTATACCACGAATCAATCGATGCAGATATCTGTTTTCTGAAATGACACGATGCCTGAAGTTGGCCTGAAGCCTGAAGTTTCGGCAGCTTCAAATCAAACTGCCAGGAAGCACGTCTAGTAGAAGAACTAGACCTTGAATGCTATTAGGAGCGAAGGCTGCCTCTATAAGGAAGATCTTTTCGGGCTCAGTTCAAGTCAAGTTGAACGACATATTTAAGCACTTGACGGTACAATCCCAGATCTGTGCCACAAGTAAGTCGAGTTCTTCTACCTTTGGGATCGAAACGTAAGAATGCTATCGATAGCTGGCGATATTCAAGACGCGATGCAGTATTGTCTCAAGGTTCAATACCAGCACTCTGATAGAACCATGGCAAGGCACGGATTATTCAGGATCCGTCGTCCGCGCTATGCACCTCAGCCACCACATGCATGGCACAGTATGCTTCACTTTGATCACACATCAATTCTATAACAACTGTGCTATTGTCAAAAGATTTTCTATGTCGGTGACAACGGCCGATTGGACATGATCTGTGAGAAAAACTGGAATGCGGCCTGTCCAGTGGCCAATGTTCCATGCTGCAACGTCGAAATTAGACACCTTTCTAACGGAAGAAACTGATTGTTACCCTATATGCAGGTACCTCATGCCCAGCGCCAAAGATGCGGACGTATGAAAAGGTTCCCGCGTTCTTGTATAGACCAGCTGGTTGACCGTCAACAGTGAACAAGGCAAAGTTTTGCTTCTTAAACTCGGCTGTGAATTTGGTCTCGAGAGCATTAACCTGGGAGCCACATCATCAGAAAGGTTATACAAGAGTATAAGAGATATATAGCTCACCATAGCTTCAACACCGTGAAAGTTGAGGATGTAGTCCTACATGTCAGGTGAGCATTTTTTTGCGTGATAGTATCCGAGGCTTACAGCATCTCCATCATAGACGACTGTTCGGACCTATGAGGAAGGTTGTCAGCAGGCTGTCCAACGCAACGGCACCATCAACTTGCCCCAGCATTAATGACTGTTTCGAGGAGCGGCCTGGAGTTTCTCATCCAGTCACCTGACCGAGTATGAGAAAAAACGTAGATAAGACAAGGAGCAAACAGTCGTCACCTGTGTTTGCAAAGTTTGTGTACACCTCGCCGTTGGTCTGTTGCCACTCGCTTTCAGCGCCAATCTGTGGTTCGATAGAGTTCAAGTAAGTATCCAGCGCAGGAGGGTAAGGGTCGGGATTCTGGGCTAATATGAAGTAATCCTAGAGAGATTGAGCTCGCATTTAGTGCAAAAGATGTAGGCACATACATCCCAGTTTCCTGCGAGAGGACCCAATATGTTGTCATTACAGAACTCTTGAGCGGAAGAGCACACGGAATTGTTGCCATTATTGTTGCATTGGATGATGAGGTCTTTGCAACCATTCTTCTGGGTCCAAGATTGCTCGCCGAATGCAAGGACCGACTCGTTGACAAGAGGGTGATAAGGGTTGTGAGCTGCGTAGGTGAGATATCCCGGGTATTGTGACAGTGGATCCTGAGAAGACGGGATTAAATCGCGCTAGTGTTATTGCGCGGAAAACTTGCAGTTAAACCATCACCAATCCCGAGCCACTTCAGATTGATCTTGATACCGTGAACTTTTCCAGACTCAATTGCAGCATTTTGAGACAGGAAATATGCGGCAAACGTCGGTCCATAGTGACCGCCGTATCTGTCATGACGGTAATTAATGAGAGCGAATAAGAAGTTATGACATGACATACGATTCAGTCCAGAGAGCAATCTCACGTGTGGCAAATTTCGCGAATCTGGAGTCGGAGAGGAAGATTTGCAAGAGATTCCAAACATCTGATGCTGCTTCCTCCGATGTTCCAACAGTCATTATGCCATGCGAGTATCCAACGCCGACAGGCTGATCGATGTACAAAGTATTGACGTCAGTGTTCCACGAGTAGGGATTCAAATCGACGCCAGAGCTGTCATTTTTAATGCGGCAAGGACCGTTTTCTTGGAATAGACCAATCATACTAGAACTTCCGGGCTAAAAATGAATCAGTGGTTTGAAAAAGAAGGGGTCGTGATACCAACCCCGCCATTGAACCAAAGAGCAAGAGGCGCGGTTTCTGGCTTGTTACGCGCATCGAAGTACCAGAAGCTGGATGGAGGTAAGCGTTCGACCCAGAAGGCACATTGTCACGAACAAAAGACTTTTGTTAACTGCGATATCGCCATAGCCGGATGCTTGGTAGACACCTTTGGTGGTTTCTAGATGGTCATAAGCCGACGCATTCAGGTTCTGTTCATCTGTATCTCACCGCAGACGCCAGAATTTTCGGTAACGCGTAGCTTACCAGGCGTTGCCGGGAGAGCGTTCAGTTGTTTAGGTTTGAAATTGTTGGTCTCGTTATTATGATTGAGACCTCCAATGACTCCATGGTATGAGGGTATCTGACCTCCAACAACGACTTGTAGGAGGCCGATGAACGCTGAAGCGAAGAGCAGTCTAAACATCCGTCGTGATTACGACCACGAGTTTGCTCGCTTTTAAAGGGTTGCATTGCTATTACTTAATTTGGTTGGCCAAGACACATGACATTGACTCTATGACGGTCAGCTTGGAAGCATTCCGGAGTGGAAGAAGTCATGAGCGCAGAGATTTTGTGAAGAGTGAGCCCGCTGGCGGTCATGAGATGAGCAATAGAAGCAATCAGCGGTCCGCGCCACCATCTAGCCAAGCCCAGTCGTCTTCCAATACTAAAGTCTTCGAAAAAGGAGGAATCAGAAGTTACAAAAACGCCATCGAAAAATGTTGCGAAAATGTTTACACGGATGTCACATGATCTTAACTGCTCTTCTTCCGTTAATACTTCCCAGCTAGCGTACCCGTTCTTAATAACCGTCAAATCACCCAAAGAAGTCTCCTAACTATATGAATCAACTTCTCTCCTTTCCGCGTCATCCGAATCGGGCACCACTCATGCCTTTAATTGAAACATCTCAACCTATTTTCCGAGTCTTCAGCATCTCCAGCATTAGCAGCGACTCAAACATATCCAGATCTATTGACTCTTTTCGAAGCAACGCGAACGTCTTGATACAGGCAACTTCATCGACGAAAGATGGTTTCCAGTGCAAGTGAATGACATAGACAAAGAAGCGCATCTCGGATGAGGAAATTTTGTTTCTCTTGAGGGCTGTTGCTTGGTTGCGACAATCACATGACATCTCACCTGCGTGAGTTCCTATTCTCTCAACTGCAAAAGTCAAATCTGTCTTCGGTTGGTACATCCCTCATTTCTTACTTATCTTGGCTAGATCCTAATCAATTAGGGTAGAACTTATAACCTCCCATGCCTCTCTGCGCTTCCTGCGACGACACAGGCGTCGTCTACTGGAAACACGTCCCTTGCGTATGCAATACACAAGGTGTCTTTACAAAGAATTACACTCCGTGTCAGCAATGCACCGCGACTCCGGGATGGAAGTATGTTATCATCGGTGCACCCGGACGAGCGTGTCCTGCTTGTCGGCGTTGAGGAACTCGGACTCATGATGCATGAGCAAGGTAAGCTCTACAAACATACACTGTATCATTTGTGTTCAAAAAAAGATATTAACTTCCTGCGGTAGGATTCGGAATGAAATACCAGGTATCTCGTTTTTTCTTCTCGAGAGATTTTGTAACTGTATCATTAATGCAAGAGATTCGCCGTGCATTTGAACTCCTTGATGATGACCATACGGGGAAGATCAGTTTACGACGGGCAGTGAAAAAAGTTTCCAGCTTCAAGACGGGGAGCTGTGAGTGCTTTCTATTGCTGAACACTGCGTTGATTTTCTAGTTGATCTAGACGAAGATGGAGAAATTGACGACCTTCTGTGCCTTCCATCAAGGTAGCATCACATCTTCGAAATACTTATATTGCAGCCATGAGCCTCATATACCATGCGGTTTTCATCACAGGCCCTACATTGAAGACAGGTTGAAAAGGTGCAAGAAAGAAAACTTGCGGTACCTCTGATATGCGTCAGTAGAGCCTGAACAATTGTTTCTCTGTTGACGCTCTGTACCTCTGATTGCATCGTTGGAGGCAAGGAAAAAAACGGCCAAGAATCACGCACGCGGGACAAGTTGGTAGACGTAGTAAAAAGCCAAGCCAGACTGGAGATCCACGGTCAAGTCAATACGGTGTAGTTTGCATGTGTACATTGAATCTATATTTAGCTTCATGCCTCACAAACGCGCCAAACGGTCTGTGCGGGAAAAAAGAAAAACAGAAGAGTGAGTCTGTCCAGGGCTGAATTTGCGACTCTAATTGAGCAGAGGCGTGGACAATGCGCCGTCGAAAGAATCCCTGGCGTCTGAGCCCGTCCCAAAATCCATTTCGAGGGTGCTCAACGCTGCAAAAATCCGTGCAGATTGGAACGACAAGAAACGGAAAACTGAAGATCAGGATGATTCTGTGCCGGGAAAGCGGCGCAAAACAGAGACGAATAAGATTAAGCCAGGCGAATCTCTTCAACATTTTAACAAGTGAGATTCTTACGCCGTTCCTCTCGCGCTAACTGGGCATGCTTAGGAGGATTGAAAACGATATGAGACCGCTGGTTCGAGCTGCCGCCAAATCCTCTCTGGCTCAATCCAAGAAACGTGCGGCCCGCGAGCCTGAGGAACAAGACTCTTCTGCATCCGAGTCACCGCTAGACAAACACGCCAGCCGTCCAAAGGAATTCCAAAAACTCGCTTCTTCTGCCCCGAGACGTCTGAACGACGTTGCGCAGGCTCCACCCGAGTTTAAAAAGCCGCCAGTGAGAGGGTCTGTGCCAAGCAAGAAGGATGTGGTTTCCATGGCTCAGAAGGCGAGGATGGCAGAGGAGAGAGAGAAGGTCATTTTGAGATATCGACAGTTGAAGGCTAGTCGGGGCCGAGAGCCTGCAGAGTCGTGATACCTAAATGCAAGGCCTTGTCCATCCTGGCTCTCATGTCCATGCGAATAGTTCCGCGCCTGCCCACTTACGTAATCCTCCTTTTTCTTAACTCGCATCGGTCAGTCTAGGCTCGAACCCAACCGCTTGTTTGTTTATCACTGACGTTTCTTCCACTAGTAACAAATTTGTAACCAAACAAATTCACGTTACTTGTGGAACGGCACTGGTAGCGAGTCTACGGTCAGTCCGATATGGCCAACTTCGGTCTCCAAAGTCAGCCAGTGACTGGAGCATCAACGAGCTGCTCGCATACCACATTACAGTCAAATCTCTCTCACCAGATCAGTTCTTTCGCTCTAGTGCAGACCCACCCCTAGATCACTTGGACCCTGCACTTCTAACCGCTCCTCCTGGTGCTTCAGATCCACAGTTGTCTGAAATCACTACCGAATACCTCGGTTACCTTGACCTCGCCACTATTGCCACCCAAGAAAGTTTTATCGACGACTTTGCCAGAGAGACCCTGCACCTCCTAGGTTTTTCTGGGCGCAACCGTATACTGTCTTCTCACTATATCATTCCGCTGACAATTTGCGGCGATGACAAAAGCGTGGCTCAGACCGATGTCTGCCTTCTCCATCGACCTAGCCTGATACTGTTGGTCTTGGTCAAGGACAAAACCCTGTTCAACCGAACTGACGCAGAATCTCAGGTAGTCGCAGAAGCCATAGCAGCGTTCCAATACAACAACGAGAAGCGTGAGAGCCGGGGACTTGCTCCGCTCGACTCCATGACGGTTCCATGCATTACCATGTCTGGCACCCGCCCTACCTTCTATCTTGTACCCGTCACGCAGACTTTGAGCACTGCGGTTGCGACGGGTCAATATCCTGCCACAGAGACTGAGGTTTCCAGGTGTGTCACCTTCCTAGGGTACACCCCAGGGCACCAACGCCGCGCCAGCGAAGGTATGGAGAATACAGAATACAGGAAGCTTGCTTTCCGGCGCTTCCTCGCTTTTAAGAGTCTGGCACAGAGTCACTGGGAGACGATCCTGCGCGATGTTGACGTTTAGCTAAATCGATACCAAGGTTGAGGAAACGTATTTTGGCGAGAAGTGGAATACATCACTTTCTTTACCCGAAAATATCAAGGACGAGAAAGGTGTGGAGGAAGAAAACCTTCTTTTAGAGACATGTATAATTACTCCTAAAATGAATCTGATAAATACCAGTCATCGACCAGTTCTATGTACCCTGCCGTTGAAGATTTTGCCCGAGGGAAAGCATGTTGATGGAGGGTCGAAACTACCCATCCAACCTCTATACGACACTGTTTCCGGGGGCAGGATGCAGCCAGCGTCGGACGCGGGCCATCTGACTCCAAACTCGGTCCATCGTGTTCCTGCTCAACTTTTTTAGCGACTGCTGGAAGCTTACGCGGTGAAGCCACTCTTCTCGCCATACAGATAAAACGTGCCAGAACATGACGCCAAACCCTAAGACAAAACTACTGACTGCAAAGAATACAATCCCAAGTATTGCAGATGCGATGTTGCTCGAATATGTGAACGACATGAAAGAAAATGCCAAAAGGAATGAAATGGTGCTGCAAATATGTATAAGAAGACATTGGGATCTGCTTCAGGCGTTGACTTACCCCCACAGCATTAGGCTATAGGGTAGGCTGTAGTATACTGCCAAGATTTCGAGTTGGTGTGAATGCAAATACGCCGCCTTTTGAAAACCGTTAGATCCTCCTACTGGATCGACAAGTGACTCACCGCTTCTTCGGCGGTGTCAGCTACTCCTGTGTGATGGTGTCGCAGGAGGAGGAGCCCAAGAATAATACTTCCACTGCTGATAATTGCTGAGACGCAGCTAAACACCTGGGCTGCAGAGTGTCGATACCCAACGAAGCCGTTATTACTGTGGTCTACACTCTGTATACCAAGGAAAGAAACATTGACGGACAATAACACTGTTGACAGGAGGATGTACTCCTGCCACTCAGAATTTGTTTTGTCTACGAACTGTTTCCATGACGGATATCGGACTAGTCCATCTTTTGAGAGGACAAAAAATTTCTGGTAATAAACGTCCGGAACAAAAAATAGGAGAGGAGATATCCAATATAGCAATTTTTTTTGAGGAGCAAGGCCATACACTGAAATGCTTGTATCAATTCTCGCGAGAGATTGTCCATGAAAATTCATGAATTTATACTCGGCTATGAAGATAAATCAATAGGCCTAATATCTGACTGCTCACCAAACATGTGCATGATACGACCTGAGCCGAGTTAACATGAAACGAAATAATGGATGATGTGAACGAACAGAGGCCAGATGTAAATCCCGGAGTAGAACTTGATCCTTCCTGAATGGTTTCTGTCAGACGGCATTAATATAGTGATGGTGAGTGGATAGTATGGCTCACTCCGGTAATCGTTTGCGACACGGAGCATCTTTTCGAGTTCATCAAAGGAATGGGAGATAGTTGTTGTTGGTGAAATGAGGACATCTATGTATACTTGTGAGGATAAGAATCAATCTGGATGTAGCTGACCAGATAGAGCAAACCCTATTACATCTCTTATTTCATCGATAATCCCAAGGGAAAGATCGATCGAAATAGGGAAGAGGAAACCGTGGTACCTATTGAAAATTTAGATGATTTATTTAAGTAGCTGAAATCACGAACCAGTATTGGGCTTCAAGCTCACAACCTTTCAACTAAACGACTGCATGTCAACAGCAAAAATCACATACGAATGTGACTCCTCGAGGTAGCACCTTTAATGGAAGTAGATAGTGGGAAGTTGCCATAAACTTCGAAGTCCTCTATCCAGAATACGGTTCTTGTCGCGTGATCCGCAAAATAGTAGTAAAGGGAAAGTGTGCGATTTGGGCTTCGTCGAACCTTATCTATGACCAAATCTTTGCTACCCAGCAGCACAGTGCCCTTCTCGGTCTCAAAAGATTGCACTTTCGAGACGACAAAGGAATTAATAAGATCGAGTATGTCTGGCTCATAAACTTTGGCCTCTGTGTAAATTTTCTGTTCTCCAATAAGAATGTGTCTACTCGACAAAGGAAAACGGTACAAACCTGGCTTTTGTTGTAAAAGTAGCGAGCACCCTCCGGATGGACCTTAACGACCCACCCTAAAGGCAGATCATGATCATAACTGCATAGTTAGGAAGTCAAGAAACAACCGTTGTTGATAAGCTTACTCTGGCTCGAGGCTCACGAAGTCCATCGGTTTGAGGGTAAAGAATGAATCTTTCCTAGGCCTGCCAAAAATAAGGTAAAGCAAAGATAGTTGTCAGACTCACACTATATCGTGATCTTCGTGATCGTATCTTTCAAAACAGTCCGGCGCTCGCGGCCTAAACTCGTAAATGAATTGAGCTCTTGGAGGCGACGGAGGAGCTGGAGGCTCGGAAGGCACGAGGGTTACTTGTGAAACATGGGGGGGATCGTGAGTAAGCGCATCTGGATGAGAGACGACCACGACAGGATCTACGGAGTGTGTGGCCAGAAGCAGGACTTCAGTGCTATTGTGCCCCATCCTTGAAATATCTGTGCAAGGGGATATTGGATGTGCCTTTGCCTTGGTGTCTTGATGGAACCACCGTCGAAGTGAGCGGAAGAGAACAAAGAAACGTCGGAAGGATTTACGAAGGAGCAACTTCAAGAAAGCAAAAAGTGACATTGATAGCACAGAAAGCGGACAGAGGGATACTATTTGAAGCCCAAATGAAGCTGTGAACACGAGGCACTTGATGCAGATGGCTTCTGGAATGACAAAACATTCACGTCCAGTCCGACCATAAAGTCATGTCTGCAATCGGACGCTGCTGGTTTGGTTGATACAGAGGCTTTCGAACTAGCCTCGTTCATGACCCAGACCAATGACATGGAAGCCAAAGGATCTATTTGATCAGTACTCGACACCTACTAGTGACATGGGAATCGAAGGATCTGTTGATCAGTATTCGGACATCGACCCGCTATATCACACCAGCATGGAAGCGACAGCCACTCCTCAGTCTTAATGTATGGATTCGGGCGGTCTATAAATTGCTGGAAGCATACAACAATGCGAGGTCAGGGAGACGAGCCTCCTCCTTCGATCCACGTTGTCACATGGAACATCGATTTTGCCTCCCAGTGGCCGGAGGAGAGAGCGTTGGCTGTTCTACAACATCTCCGGCGGGAGATGGAGATTGCCTGCTGCCTTGCTGCATCCTCCAGGCAGTGCACGTACGCGCTCGCAACAAATCACTGGCATGGAGGACGATATAGTGCGCAGGAACTTTTCCTTCACCGACAGCCACAAATGGCAAAGTGATAGGTATAACTTGACTTTGGTCGAAAAGTCGATCAAGGTGGTGCAAGCGAAACAGTTGAACTTTGGGTGGACCGATATGGATCGTGCGGCAATTGTGACTGACCTCAAGTTATGGGCGCCAAAGTGAAGGGAGCCCATTGTGATGCGGGTAGTGAATACGCAGCTATACGCAGCTTGAATCTTTGAGGACAGGAGACCAGTTGAGACCGTACCAATTACAAGGTTGCGGTCAAGTGGTATAAGGTGTTGCTGAAAGCAAGCTGACAGGAGCACAGACGAGAGTGTTTGCGGAGGCATTATTGCCAGTGATATGAACAGGATATGAACGCCCTCATGCCTGGCGACCGGCTGCCGCAGCAGAATGGACTTCGCGATGCATGGTAGAGAAACGATGGATCAGGTAACACGTAGGCTAAAAGTTGGCTGCGCTTTGAGCATTAAATTGAACCTTGTTTAGGTGGAGATATCAATGCAGCGAATACGATGCCGCCAACAGCCACCAAACCGACGAGACAAAATTCTGTTCATGCCAAACCGTGGAATCCGAGTATCTGAGCCAGAACTCATCGGAATAGGTGTCGAGTATGAAATTGGTGGTGTTCGCTTCTGACCACTTTGGACTGACCTGCATGTGACGCTTTAAGGAATATCTAAGCGTCTCGCATACCTGACGGTCTTACATTGCCAACCCACAATCTAATCTAAGGCTTTTTGGGCAATAAGACGCCGAACCGAATCCCAATCCATTCTCTCCCTCTCCTGTCCATACTTCTGACCCCGCTTGACTTCCAACTCGTCAATCTTCTTCCACAGCTCATACGTGACAACTCTGTCCATCTCACTCTCGACTTCAGGGGGGAGTCTATCATCCACCTCCTCCGTCCCCTCATCTACATCCTCCAAAATCTGATCAGCGACGGCATAAGCATCCATCATCGTCGAAGCCAAGACGCCCTTTGCACCCGTTGCAGCCCACCCAGAAGCATAGACATTCTTAACCGGATTCCCAAGGTTATCCAAAACCCTCCCCTGTTGGACGCGTAGATGTCCCAGTTCGGGATCAAAGAAAGGATTAGCGGGGTCGCTTTCGAATCCCAACGAAGTAATAACGAGGTTCGTTTGGAGGGTACTTTGTTGGCCCGTATCCACGGCCCTCTTCTTCTCATCCAACATCGTATGTGCCAAACGGACTTGTGCATGTGTGGTTCCATTTTGAATTCCGATTGGGGACTTGAAAAAGTCTAACGACCAGGTTTTTTCTGTTCGTCCAAACTCGTTCTTCGAACCCGATTTCAAAAGGTCTATCATCCGACTTTGTTGTCTTGTCGGTTTTTTGCCAGATGGAGGATCTAGAACCGAGCGGGGGATAGGAACCATCGAGGCGTTGGGGAGGTTGATCAGTTCTCGGAGTTCTTTAGTTGTGAATGCTGCTTCGTAGGGTCCTCGTCTCCCGATGATAGATACATGTTTAACTTGAGAGTGTTGAAGAATTGTGAGTATGTGTTGTGGGATGTCGAATTCCTTCAGAAGGGAAGGAGGGGTGAGAAGGATCCGAACAATGTCTAGTGAAACGTTTCCTTGTCCGATTAGAGTGACGTGTTCTGTTTTGTGTAGTGGAGGAGGAGATGGGTTGGACGGATGCAGAGTGTACCAGTGGACTACCGACAGAGCGGGTATGCACACCTCAGATACGGGCAGAGCAGGATGTAGTTTCGGGATTCCACAGCCTGTTGCGAAGACGATGTGGGAGTATGTGTTTTGCAGTGACGAAAGCGGAATGCTTAGAATATCTGGAATTCCGTTTTTTTCGGACAAGTATGTTATATTTGTGCCGCCGAAGAATCTGAAGCGGGGGTCCGAGGCTACAGAGTCGAATTTATGAGTGCAGTTCTGTTCATCGTCAGCGCCGGGACAATGATGAGTTTGGTTCCAACCTTCACTTCTGGGTGGTCCGGGGCAACCCCGTACCTGACCAGACCATGAGGTGCCCATACGCGGTCGTAGATATCGACTTTCAGAGGACGTTTGGGAGGCAGGGAGAGTAAACGAGATGCAGTGTAGAAGGCAGACGGTCCTCCACCAATTATTGCCAGTTTCATAGTCACATGCGACAGGTGTGATTTGAACCAATTTTATTTGTGGGTCCGTCGCTCGCGCTCTTCAGACTCAGAGGAGGAAGCGCCATTCCTAGACACGAAGAGACTTATCCTTACAGTGCAACCTACACAATCAAAGGTGCATACAAGTAAGGAGCCGGTGTCCACATTTCTTCGTTCCTAAAAGATTTCGAACACAGCATTCACTATCGAACATACTTTGGAAACAAAGTCACCATCTGCGCCTTTTCCAACAGAGTCCTTGTCCAAACCAAAGGTTGCGAAGAAAAATAGACATTATGCAAGGATGGCAGGACCGCAAACGCCTCCTGCAGAAATTGCCGACGCCTAGACACCAATCGTTCGTCTGACGTGCAACTCACAGAGCGTGAACTTCAGTCTCAACTTCAGTTGTCCCATAACCTCGCACACAAAACCGACACTGTCTCCATTCTTTAGGCACACGCAGACAATTCCGTTCATGGTGTCGCAATCTTTCCACCGCCAGAGAAGCGATCAGCTTTGCCATTGCAATCCGGTACTTTGGCACGGGCACATCCACCAAATATTTGCCCATGGAAATTACTGCTGCATCTTCCTCCCTTGCCATCCTCTCTCGAAGCAAGAGTGCTCTTGAAGATTCCTCCACCCACGCACGACAATATACGACGCACGAACCTTTAATTTGCCCAATGACACCCTGACAATCATCAACTGTCATTGATAACACATTCACGGGCAATAGGACCGGTTTCGATGGCAATAGCATCAGAACAATGCGCCAGTCGGATAACCAACAAGGAACCTTCCTCAAATCCATTGCAACACTCTCTTCGAAAGCCGCACGAGCAAAATGAGCAGATGGGAGGACGAGAAGATACTGCAGGTAAGTGACTGCAATCATCAAACGGCGGTACTTGATATAAGCTTGATAGGCCAGATGCCAGACTCGGTAAACAAGGGCACAATCATAGAGCGTTCCGACAGACCCAGCATTCGCCGCACATACTTATGCTGAATTTGAGCGAAGTCTGTACGTGTTAGGTGGTTATCTTTCTATAGGGAGAGGGGTGGTTCGAGCTGTGCTTGAAGCTGCTTGAAGTGGTTTTTTTGAAGTAAGACGCGTGATTTGAAATTTTACCCCCAACTTTTTTGAAGGTCTTTCGCAAAGTCCGGACACCGACGGAAATTTTTGACCAGGTCGTTCGAAGTCCGGACAAAAGTTCGAAAATTTGGTCCGGACAAGGTGCCCGTTGGCAGCGAACGACCTTTGGGAGGATAATCGGGGGACCTACCTTCAAGGACCTCGATCCAGCATCGGCTTTGCGGCTATCGTCCGGTGCTTGCCGTAGCCAGCGCCCGATACTAACGTCGGGCTTACCATTTTCGTCACGTTTCAGAATGCGAATTGTTTTTCGTTGAACGATTTTCTATGCTGCAACTCAAGACATTTGTGAGGGCAGACAAAACTCGTGCCTAAAACGGCGGAGGAAGGAAGGAAGGAATTAAAGGAAGTGTATAATTCGTGAAGGGCGCTCATCTTGTCGGGTCACAGTAGTGTCACAGTTTGTTGTCACCATTATACGAGTACAACCAAGCTGCCGAATAACTTGCCGTCATTCTGCGCACTTCCAACTTTGAATCCAACTAGAAGTTGCACTTTGTCTCGATCTAGTCAAGTCCTATTCGAAGCTCGCTTCAAGTATGACGTCCAGCTGGCACTTGGATCGAAAGCCACTTTATGTAACCCTCAAAAAACCAATCGTGATCTGAAACGCGACATTTCTTCCTTCCCTTCCATTCATTATGCTCTACGCTCTTTATCTACTACTCGGATTCGCTTTTTCTCGCGTTCTTGCCTCGGCGACGGTTCAGAAACAAGGTCTTACGGTGCCTGCTTTGTACCAAGGCAATGGGAACACTGTAAAGCTCATGTTTCAGGATAGTTTTCAGGCGTACAAGTATGTCTAAACCAACCGTTGGGTTTGTTCTGATCAGTTGTTAGGAAATACGCAGGGGGACATGACGAGCTCGCACCGATTAGCAAGTCATACGTTGACCAACGGAATGGTTGGGGTGCTACCGTTGCAGACGCATTGACTACTTCGGTAAGCTTTCAAATGAATCGCCTTTCATTACTAAAGCTGGTCAAGTATATCATGGGACTACTTGTATGCCGGCGCCTAAGTATACCCGCAACCATTCTAAGCGTCACCGTTTGCAGGACGAATTCGAGGAATTGGCAGCTAATGCATCCGAGATCGACTTTTCAAAGTCCAAGACTCCAGACACAGTCAGGTTCGAACACATCTCAGCTTTTACTTTCAATCCATCTTCTGACAGCGTTTTCGAAACAACAATCCGATATCTTGCCGGTCTCCTAAGTGCCTATCAAATGAGTAACAAACCCGCTCTTTTGGAAAAGGCAGTCCAAGTCGCCGATAAGTTGGCCTTCGCCTGGGTTGGGGTACGCTCATCTGTGGTTCTATGCTTTGCCAGTGTAATCAAGACGTTATATTAGGACAATGATATTCCATTCGGGTACATTGATTTCTCAAACAATCAACCCACTCGTGATACTGTAAGTCATAAACAAACATGTTTAACACAGCGATCATGTTCTTCCTCCAGTCTAATATTGCTGAAGCTGGATCGGTGAGTACTCCAAGCCCGTCATTTATTCCCATTCTCTGACATCGTAAAGTTGATCCTTGAGTGGAGCACGTTGAGCCAGCTCACAGACAATACCACCTATCTTCAACTTGCAGAGAAGGCGTTCAGACGCATTATCAACAACGTAAGTTTTCCTCCCCGAAATCATGACTCGACTTGGAAATTTCTACTTTATTTTAGACCGCACCCTTACCTGGACTCGCTGCTCAAGGTATCGATCCTGCTACTGGAAATCCCGTCGGTGGCTACGTTGTAAGTTGTGTTTGGCACAGAGTAGAATCTCATGGTCAACGATTTAGACATGGGGTGGAGGCTCAGACAGTTATTTCGAGTATCTCATCAAATACGCACGTCTCAGCAACACAGATGATCAAGTTTTCATCAATACGTGGTTAACGGCTGTGGACTCTTCGATTCGGACGCTTCTGAAAGTTAGTCTTTCCATCTTCTCACTTTGATTGTTTGATCGAACACACAGATGTCCGTTGTGGGGAATCATTCCTATCTCGCCGATTATGACGACGATGGCAATATCGTCTATGTTGGCTCGCATTTGGCTTGCTTCTACGGTGGAAATTGGTTGCTTGGTTCGTTCTTTCTTCTCACTACCACTGCTTGGAGCAACTGAGATGCTTGTTTTCATTTAGGCGGTAAACTGTCAAACAACGACACGATCGTCAATATTGCCCTCGAACTAGTCGATGCCTGTTGGAACACCTATGCGAGTACTGCGTACGTGTTTTTCCCCCATACCATTACCATCTGACAATTCACTTCAATAGAACTGGGATCGGCCCAGAATCATTCGCCTTTCAGAGCTCAGATCCCGGAAGCTCATCTCCTCCCTCCTCTGCTAGCGCGTTCAACAAGGCGCATGGTTTTTGGATCACAGGCGGGGACTACATCCTCCGTCCCGAAGTTCTCGAATCCAACTTTTATGCTTGGCGTGTAACAGGGAATACGACCTACCTCGATCGTGCTATATCAGCTATCAATTCTTTCCAAACTTACCTCCAGACATCAGAAACGAGTGGATTTGCAGGGTTGGATGATGTGAATGATGTGAATTCGGGAAAGGTTGATGATCAGGAGAGTTTTTGGTTTGCGGAGGTTTTGAAGTATTTGTAAGTTGTCTTTTTTTGAGTCTTTCATCCTGTGATAGCGTTAATTGATGCGTAGGTTCTTGATATTTGATGATCCAGAGCATATTAGTCTGGACGAATGTAAGGCTTCCATCCTTCCTTCGTTGGTCTTACCCAAGTTTTGATAGATGTGTTTAATACTGAAGCTCATCCTTTCAAAGCACCTGCGGCAAAGAACTCGTATGTTTGAGCATGGAGAAGGCGATGCTAGTGTGTTATCGAGCGTGGTGCGAGTCGGAAACAGGTCCCTTGTGGACGAATGTCGTTCCTTTATTTTGTACGTTCATTTAATTTTGTATCCAAGACAGTCTATTTGATAATATTCGGACTTTGAACGAGTTCAATCGACCAAGTTGGACCGCGAGTCGGAACTAAAATTTTCGGCACGTGATCGTGACACCTTCACCGAGCACCGCTCCAACCAAGCTGCGACTGCAGGCAGAAGCTGTCGTGGCAGGGCAACTCAATCGTGCCTTGATTACTTCACTTTTTAAACTCAAAAGAATACTTGCTACTCTGCTTCTAGATTTCCTGTGTTTCTAGCTAATGCTGTAGGACAATTGCGAGACCCTGTAGTTCCACAGACGTTGTTCAGGTACGAATTTGGAGTTCCTTGTCCGATGATTCGCACTCACGATACCAGTATGCCAGTGGAGTTTGAAATCTAGATACGATACAGGTATCAATACCATATCATACAGCCAGACAGTATCTAAATGGTTTTCCTTCTAGTTGCTTTAGGTCTCTGCTCTTTTCCCGCAGTTTGAGCAGGTTTTTGCTTCTTGGAAGGGTGTGGTGAATGCTTTTTCATGATCACAGGCTTAGGAATCTTTGGTACGTTGTGCGCGATTTGGGATACTGCTCCTCCGACTGTTGAAACTGCAGCGAGAGCAGGACCAGCGGGACCAGCAAAGGGGGCAGCTGCTTCACCAATTGCTACAGCGTTGTCGAGTTTGTCTGCATGTTTCTGGACCAGATAGGCTTGAATGTGAGCACCTGTGAAGGCGTCTTTGCCCTTTTGAATGATATCATCCTTCACTGCAACAGCACCTTTGACTGCCAAGGAGGCAGCTGATGACACTATATTCTTTGCCGTTGTCGATATTCCATCTCGAGCTTCCAACGAACGTCGTGCCGGCGCAACGGCATCAGAAGTAGCAACACCTTTTAACTCGAGGTAACTGGATCTCAATGGTATCAGCATAGCTTATGCCAAAAAGTCTTACCCGTGAGGTAGTGCCAGAGAGGAAGTTGTCACCGTAGCTGCAAGCATAAATAAGATAGACTTGAAATGCATTATTGTTGAATGCAGTTGGTTTGGAAGGTTTTCGATACAAGGAATGTTTAATCAAGTGGCCAGCACTTGGTCAGTGGAGCTGAGCATCGCCGACCTTATATGTTGGCAGTGAAGTAAAACGGGGCAATGTCGGCCAGATATGGCGAAATACAATGATCAAACTGTTACGTATATCAAACACTTCAGGGCCCAGCAATTGAATCACGGATTCTTGCTTGCCGATGCCATAATCCGGATGCTCAATGATCCGGCCCTGTCCAAAGCCCGAGGAATGCCCTGCCTACATTCATCGGAAGCCGATGCAGTCCGCTCGGAATCCCAATTTCCGTTGTTTGGCCAACGGTGGTCAACGGATCTGCAGAGCGGGGATACCCGACACAAGGTCCAACAGTTGGGGTCCGCGCTAAGAGCTGGGAGGTCGGGACAATCGGTAGGTTAGGTAGCAGAGTAGTATTTGTCATCAGCAGTTTTTTGTTATTACCACAAAAAGTACCACAAACAGTAATCCACTTGGATGGAAGAGCAGCAGTGCTGTAAGTGATGCAAACTTGCTCACTAGGAACCTAGTGATCAAAGTATTGGAGTGGTCTAGTACTTGTACTTGGTTCAATTTATTTGGTTATAGCATGATCCCCAACTTATGCATTCTGAAACAGAAGTGACAATGAAGATGATCAAGAAGAGAACAAGCCACCTGATTTGGACATTCCCATCTTTCCCTTGCCTGATGTTCATGGCACAACACCATGGCCTGTCTTTGATAATCTAAATAGAGTTGAAGTTGAGAATATGCTGTTCAGTCTTGACATGGATTACCAGTCCCAAAACTCAAGAATCTTGCTAATACACAAGAATTTGTCAAAGTAATTGCAATGCAACCTTTTTTTGTGGAAGGTTACTGTTGGAGCAGATCTGACAACCAAATGACATCTGATAAACCAAACTGGGCATGACCTGCCAGTGGTTTACAGGAGGTGTGTGCATTTATGCATGCCAGGGGAGTAGGCCCCATGGCCAGTGTGAGACTCAGCAATTATCAACAGCATTTTCAAGGGGGTGCCAGAAAAAACTAAGAAACAGGAGTTGTATAAAAAGGATGAAAATGGCAAACCTACCTTACATCCACATGACTTCACACAATGTGAGCTATGATGTTGAGGCCTAAAGTGGTAACTGTGACCCAAATTTGGACATTTACCTTTGAAGGCCTCAGTGAGTATCAATGTAGTTAGTTATAACAAAGTAAGGCTGTCTCTAGCTGGCAGGGCCTGCTACATGACCTTTATCCATCATACAAGAAATTTATACAATGATTAATGTCTCTGATGAAATGCACAAGCATGGACATTGCCTAGACTGACCGCGGTTTAGTTTGGTTCAGGTTTGGCCTATTTTTTTCTGAACCTGAACCTGAACCTCAGGTTTGGCTCAGCCATTTGCTGAACCTGAACCTGGCTTTGAACCTGAGGTTCACAAAGGTTCAGGAGGTTCAGGCTAAAAAACACACCTTAAATGGTTTTTTGCCTCTATTCACATTGTTACAGCTGTTTTCTATTGACTACAGGCCAATAGAAGCATCAGAGACCAAGAAATAACAATATCACACTCACCAATATGCTACAGGTTCAGCAGGTTCGGGTTCGGGTTTGCCATTCTGAGCAATTTTGTGAACCTGAACCTGAACCTCAGGTTCAGGTCCGGTTTGAACCCAGGTTCAGGAGGTTTGGGAACCGAACCGTGGTCAGTCTAACATTGCCAAATGAAGCCAGTCCTGGCCAGGGATATAGTGTGTGGTCCCAGTTGCTCCATATAAGTTATCAGGACCAGTAACAATGACAGAGACAGCAGGAGAGACAGGGGAACAGATATAGGACAGGGATCAATGATAATGTCATAAGGGAAACCATTGACTCATATAGTATTCAGCCATACAGACTTCTTCACAAATGAACAGATGGTCACCAGCAAAATGTAGAGCAATCAGTCACATTAGTTATCAGGTATACTGAATGGAACTCATCCAGATCTTGAAATCTATAACCAAAACTGAAATTAGGGTGCATGTAAGCCTACTACCTAAGGTAGTGGAAATAGTAACTACATTCAGCTCTGTTATATATAACAACCTTGTAAGCTGGGTCTCCAGCTACCTTATAAGCAGCAGGAGACATCAAATCTGCAGAAGTTCATTGGAGATGCAAGGCTTGCCATCACTCTATGTCTATGGTAGGCAGGAACACCACAGTTCAATTTGAATTGTCATCAACACGGTTCACTTGTCAAAAATAGAATGCCACTGCTGAGGTACTGCTGAACAAGAGTTTAGGTCTTTTACAGAGGTCTTTTGAGGCCCCTGAGTCAATATAATGACTTATAAACACAAACCTTTGTCTGCTTGCTATCCATAAGTTGTTGCTCTGTGTGATCCCCCATTAATAAATCAGTATATGGATCATCTCTGAATAGCTGAGTTTCCAAATTAACAGACTCTCTACATTGTTGGAGAGAAGATTGAAACATTACTCCTGGTTAACTTGCATCATGCTTGTAGCATCTGACTAAGCATTTCATGTCTGACTTCTTCCTTAGTTTTAGTGCAACTTGGAAGGGGCCCTACAGTTAATCCAACTTCCATGGAAGAGTCAATTAAATGAACTAAGAGGCATCTTAATGCAGTTTTGTAATGTTGGGGTGTCACTTGCAGGTCACTTGCAGGATTGCAGGATTGGTCAGGTACTATTACATCATTCCCAAATCATTCCTGAAATTGGTTCTGGCGGTTCTGTCAAAGATCTGTAGATTTCTTGCAGGATCTGGCACTGCTGCAAAATAACAATGTCTTCTCTTACTGTTATACAGTATGTTATGTAACTCAAAGACTCGATATGTACACCTGTGTCACTTGCATGACCTTGCTGACTTGCCAATTATTCACACAGATCTCAAACTAGGTGGATTGTTTTGTTTGACTCATTTACTGTCAATGGTTGACCAAGAATTGAGGAATAAATGCTAATATGGGTCTCATAAGGTCCCATAGAGCTCTCATTTGTCTGGTGTCAGTACCTCAGCAGCGGCATTCTATTTTTGACAAGTGAACTGCATTGATGACAGTTCAAATTGAACTGTGGCATTCTTGCCTACCATACTATGTCATTGGTGAATAAGTACCCAAGGCTGAAATTGAATATACCTGTGACAAATGATGAATATCCACAAACCCTTGAGATGCATCAGATTCACAAGTCTCTTGAAGGAGGCACTGTGAATCTGTCTGTTCTGCCATTTCCTACAGCTTCTTTTTCCTAAGCCCTTGTACCTACAAGAGTGTAACCAGTATCACAGAGGCAAACACAGTCTCCAATTGAGCTAAACACATATTCAATATCATTTCCTACAGGACTATGTTTCCCAGGAGACACTCAACATCAACCAGATTCCCACTGAGGATATGGCAGCTGATATCTTCACTAAACTGCTTCCACTGCCATTACACTGCCACTATTCCCTTTCCCTCAGGTTAACCACAATCTCATCTCTATCCCTGATGACACAGCCTCCCTGCAAGTACTGCACCTGTTGAGAAAGACCTGTGCAGTCTCTCAGATATCAGACATACATGCATAAGTCAACCATTTCCTTATTTGTGTTTTATTCTATATTTACTTCAATGATTGTTAGTAAGCCTCAGTTGTCTTTCTATTCACTGTGACTGAGGTCAGTTTACCCTTTGATTATATCATCTTACTTACTATGTACTTTAGTCTCTTAGGTATAGTATGAGTCTTTCTATTCACTATAACTATCTGCCTTAGCTGTTAACAGGTTATGGGCCCTGTGTGTTGATCAAACAGGCTTAGAACAATTAATTTATCTCTAATGATTCAACACAAACAACCAGACACATACTATGAAGTGACCCCTATTGATAACCTCTACATACCTCACCTTACCAGAGAGTGAATGATTCAATGAAAAGAATTTTTATTCTTCCAGAACACTTATCAAGATAACAATAACCAGCAGAAGCCTTTGAGGATACCTTGATGGCACAATCCCTTGACCCCCTGATTTGTATACAGCCTTAAATGCCATGAACAACCTGAATAAATCCCTTGACAGTATTATGTCTGCAATTGGTCCAGTTTTAGTGTGGTCCAATCTTGATGCTGCAAAGTTACAGGAGGGGGGCAATATCATGGCTCACCTCTAGCTTATGCAAGCACTGTGGAAAACCACAAATGATGAGGGAGTCCCTATCAGCTATGCTTCTATTTTTGAAAACACAATAAACTGTTGAACCATAGCCAAAACTGAGATCCAAATTACTCAGTGGAAGCAACAATTGATAAGATGAACACACCAGCAAGCTCCTAAAACAACATCCCTACATTGATGAACTTGTCTTCTCTTACAGTCCATGCCAATTTGGCCAAAGCACAGTCAACATGCTCAAACTGTGAACATCAAGGACACATAAAGAATGATTGTTTTTGGCCTGGCAGGGAAAGGAAGGTCAGTTCCCTCCATGGTGAAATCACTGAGGAGGGGGAAATTCTGGGGGAAACAGAAGCCAATGTTACATCTGGATACAACACAGGTATTTGCCATGATGGCTAAAGTTGATGAGAAGGATGAGGTCAGAACACTTCTAGACATGGGAGCAACTCACTATTGTTGCTGGAATAAATCTGACTTCTTGTATTCTGAGATTGAGTTGAGACAAGGTGAATTGGCAACTGAAGAGGGAAAGTTTACTATCAAGGGACAAGGGAAGGTCACTAAGGAGGTCAAAGTGGACAGAGTCAATATCAAACTGGAGCTCAACACACTCCAGAACTTACATCCAACCTTATATTGGTTGCTTCCTTATGTGACACAGTACCAAGTCCTCTTCAGTGCAGGAGAAGCCATTGTGTTTAATAAAAGCAACACCTTTTCTTGCAAACACAGAGAGGATCAAATGTACTCCCTTGGAGTGCAGAAAAGGAGCCCTACCCTCCTAATGAAAGCATTTGTCTCTAATGCAAAAGCAGCAGACTTACAAACCTGGCACTGGCATCTGGTACATGCAGATACAGATGTGATCAAGTCTATGCAAGGTCTTGTTGATGGATTAAACAAAGGAAGAGGGGAAATGTGAAGATTGTATTCAGGGGAAAATGACAGTGGCCCCACATACTCATCCTATTGCTAATGACAATGATTTTATGCCAGAGTTACTATGCACAGACTTGTGAGGTCCATCACCTATATAATCAAGTGAGGCACTGTATTAGTCTTGTAAACAGACAAATACACTAGACATTCATTGGATGGTGTGATGTATATTGAGTCTGTCACTGATGTGACCCTGTTGGCTATAGACCCAGTCACTTATGTAATCACCTGTTTATAATGAATCCTCAGCTTTTTAGAGCAATTTAGCTACTAATACAATGCCTATTAGCCCTCTCAGATCCTTTGATATGTGTGCAATGACTTGCAATAGCAGTACAAAGCATGTCACAAATCTGCAACAGGTGAGTAACAAGCCTCACTCAAGCCTTGCTTGTGTCATTTTCAATACTCATTTTGATGATTATGTAAGTGGGTCATGCACCAACACCCCCACAACAAATGTTAAACTAGGGGAATTCAGATAGAGGATTACCAACAGATTCAACATGATTTGAAATCTCAGATTTGCTATGTAAAGTAGCAAAGTTTCAGATTCAGAGTAAAGTGTCATATTCTGGGATTTGGCAGCTCTGTCAGCATGACACAGATGCCTCCACAGAGGTCCAAACAAGGCCAGCTATCTGATGCAGAGTACCAAGAGAAGCTTTAGCTCTAGCTCAAGCTAAAAGAGCTGGACAACAAACAGCTTTGATCAGATACTATAGTGCTGTTGCCAAAGTGCAGCAACAGCCTTACTAAAGATAATACAGCTGAATCTGAGATTTGGATTCAGGGGGTGTCAAAATGGACTATGGATCCAGTCTGGATTCACTTCCAAATCCTTGTCAAATCCTATCACTGAATCTCTATCTGAATTCCCCTATATGATGCCTATTATTAATACAGAAGTACAAATGAAGGAAGCATATTTCCTCCCTAACAAAGAGGCCTAGACAACACTGAAAGCTTTTAACATGTTCAGATGAAGCTATAAAACACAGACAAACAAGAAACTCACCTGACTTAGAATTGACAACAAGTTTGCATCAGCAGGAGTCTGGAAAGACTACCAGTGTGTTGAACATGGTATCTGTATCAAGGCCACAACTCCACAAGCCAACAGAATTGCTAAAAGAGCAATTGGTGTGACAATAGCAGACACATTTGGGACTACCACAGAAGTACTGGCAGTGTCCATCTATTATTCCTTCCCATGCAAGGCCAGGGAGAATTCCAATGGAAAAATGGACTAAATGAAAGGTAGACATCAAGCACGTAAGGTATTTGAGTGCAAAGCATATGTTAAAGTCCCAATGGTCAGCAAATCAATGGGGGGAGCAAACTTGATGATAGAACGATGGGAGTGGGCAGGTTGATAGGATATCTCCCAGGACATGGAGGTTATTGAATTCTCCTAGATGATAGAAGAGTCATCAAATTGAAAAATGTAGAATTTGAGGAGGGGAATCTCACCAAACAGTTGACAGTGTAACCAAGGATGATGTGGGAGATCAGCCAGGGAACATTTATTAACCATGTAATATACTGCCAGGAACAACAACAAATCTATACCACCAGTCAGTGATTATTAGAGACCCACAAAGTACCAAAACCCACAGACAAAGACATCACTGCAGCATTTGCATCATTCTCTTCTCCAAATCAACAAGACTTTATTAAGGTAAATGAGAGCCTAGACCGGGGATGACAGTTGGTTAAAGAAACATCTATGTACCTGGAAGGCATATGAGTGAGATGGGTTGAGGCTGAGAAAGCAGAATTGAAAGTACTCAAACACTATGGCACCCCCCTTGGTTGAATCTGATCCAGTCTGTTGTTGAAAATCAATTTACAACCTAGCACAGGTTGATGTCTGACAATAGGTTATTCGTCACCCAACAAGCATCAACCAATGGTAGGGTTATTGTCACTGCATCTTTCTGCAAGCTAAATGTTAGGTTGAACCACCTTAGGTTGATCATCTTCTAGGGTCATTTTCACAGCACATAGAACCATAAACACTGGTTTCATAGTCAATACACATGTCTACAGTCAGGATTGTATATATGATCATGAGTGAATAAATTGATATAATAAGTTACCAGTGCATTCATCAGGAACCTTACATGTCGCTTTTTTTACCTTGCACAAGCTTGTGCAAGCTTGTGCAAGAGCAAAAAGCTTGAAAGTTGGAAAGCTTAAAAGCTAGGTCCACTTTTCAAAAAAGCAAGTAAAATACTACTATGTAAAAAGTTAAAAAAGTTAAAAAAGCTGCAAACAGTGAAAAAGACATAAAAGTGAAAAAACATTGATAATTTGAGACTAGCAAAGTTACTGTATATATCATCAATTTCAATTTCATCATGCTGCTTTTTTGACTTTTTTGACTTTTTCAAAGCAGCATAACACTTTTTTTGCTGTTTTGCTTTTTCACTTTCTGCAAGCAAAAAAGCTCAGAAAGTGTGCAAGTAAAGTGTTAAAATACTGATGTTCTAGCAGCAATGTCCACATGGCACCATATCTCCATTCACAACTCGTCCTCTAACCGAGCAAGTGATTCCATCACATCCAATATCATCTGCATTTGGCCAAAAGCCAGTTTCATAGTGGGATAGCGATCCTTCCCTGTTGCTTGAAGAACACTGTAGCCATGCCCCAGCATGAAGTGGAGCAGGAAAGTCAGCTCGCTGTGGATTGTATTGTTTGCTTCGGTATTGCCAGACGTGTCATTGGTGCTCTGAAGAAGAAAGAGCAACCATTGGCAGAGTTTTTTGTCCATCTCGCCTTGGGATTTAAATGCGAAGGGATGTGTTTTGAGTGAAAGGGAACTCGGGCCATGGAGTAGCCATAAAAGTTTTGGCTTAGGGAAAATTGACCCAGTGATCATAATGAGCCATTTCTTCAACACGTCTGGTAAACAGGTCCCCACAGAACTTGAGACATGCGTCACAGGCTTGGAGTTTGTTGAATACACGCATATCATCAGGTTTTCTACAAGTTGGTAAGGAACCATGTACAATGGTCAAGGCAGACTTACTTAGTCTCAAACCAAACACCCCACTCATTGTGGTCAGCCTCAGAGTATTGACTATCTTCACTATCACATTGAACAAAGTAAACAAATGTGATCATGTGCATGTGCATGAGACCACTTACAGGTGCATGATGCGACTGTGTCATTCTGGTTCACCTTACCCTTTTCAATACCTGGAACACATTGGTAGCCTGTATCTGATTGATGATAACCAAAGGTAAGTGTACACTATTCCTCCACATCTCCCTCTGCTGGATCCAGATCATCAAGATACATGCTACTCACCAACTTACCTGTTCGGTCTACTATCACCCATACATCCCCATCTTTAACACGCCCAATCAGTGCCTGTATGCTAGTAACATCCACCACATGTTGATTGCCTGTACAAGAGTAGAAATGAAAGTCCAGATATGGAATAGAAATAGATTTATCTATTTGGCATGCACAGATGGACACCATGATGATGGTGGTTGGCTCTCTGAGATGCAGGGCAGGGCATGGATCTGGAAAACAAATGGTATAGATATGTTCTAGTTGGCCATAGAATGTTCTAGGCACTAGACATGGCTTTGCCTTTTTGTGGCCAGCAAGCTCATTCACATACATCTCATACTATCTTGCATGTAAGTGTGACTTCCAAAAATGGATGATTCAACATACCCGTACATGTGTTGCATCCTGGCTATCATCTCGAATAGTTCCCAGTTCAGATGAACACATGGTATCCCCAGCCTCAGAGTCTATCCACTGAAAATGTCCCCACTCCTCAATCACTACTTGGCCATCCGTGAGTATTTTTTTTACCTGACCAAGTTTTTTGTTCCAGTGAGTAGCAAGAGCAGCATAGAGGGGGCTCAGGGTGTATCACAACTTTGTGAGGGAGGTAGCAGTTGACATGTAGGATATTCTGGCGTGCAGAAAGTATAGGAAGGCTCCACAGGTGGAGGTAGAAGTGAAAGCTCTTTGGATTTATTGTAGATCATCTTGAGCTGTGTGAGCTGGGTATGAACTGATTGTTAGGTGCCATGCAAGGAACTGGGTGGCACATCTGCAAACACTATATAAGTGATGCACTTCCGCACATTGGGTGCCCGAACTCCGGTCTGGATGACTAATCCAGAGCCTCGGAATAGGCCCGAGACCTTAGGGGCCTTAGGGAAGGACTGTGTAACGATACCGGCCATCCGAACACCCTACATACATGTGATTTTCTTTATTTGGTAACACTTTCCTAATGCGATCATATCCGAGATCGCTTCCATATTCACTTCTTATTTTCCTTTTAAAACACGATCATCTTTCACATTCTTGTTACTAGGTCTTGGTACCTCTTGGCTAGGTACCTGACCCCTTTCTATGTACTGTATAAAATACGACAGCTTGTAACGGTTTCGGTAGCTCAATTCAAAGTTATCACCTGTCTCTCACGTGCTTGAATCGACTCTTGTAGCTGTCAACAATTGTCCACAATTGCTGGCGCTACATATTTTTGACACACAAACACAAACACTACCGAAACTAACACCTGTCACCACTCGGGTCCTTCCAGTCTGATCACCTGGTTTCCTCCGACAACGACAAGCACTGACCGCAAAACATCAAAGAAAAACAACAATTTTATCTGCTTGACTCTCATAAACTCTTACATCTCAACTTGTCCACCTTACTATGCCTGCAAATAAACCCATTACTCGTACTCCCATCAAGACCAGGGGACATACTTGGGGTAATCCTGAACCCGAGACCGGTAAGCCCAATACTCCTGTATCCTCTAAAGGTTGGATCACTGGTCTACCTTTTCTTGACGTTTCCAGATGGTCTTTCTGGGCACAGAAAGATCCAAATACCACAGAGACGAAACCTTCTCTGGAGGATCCTGAAAAGGAAACTCCAGAGGATGGGACGCTCGACCCTGCGATGCAGGAGAATCCGGCTATAATACCGAGGCAGTCTTTTGAAGACGAAGAACCGGTTAAGAACGAATTCAAAAGTGCTCCAATTGATGTGTTTGGGGAGGTACCAAACATGTTTTTGAGGCCCGCAAGTCCTACTGATAATACGGACTCTTCTGTATATGAGAATACATTTAATATTCAACAGGGTGACGACCTCGATCTCGAGACAAAGCAAATCCTAAAAGAAGCTGAACAAGGCATGATGGATGAACAGTATGCTCACTATCAACGTCGGTTTCAAACCATGACTGATGAAAAGGATAAAAATAACGAACCTGGTTCTTCTGACAAGATGAAGGGGAAGCAGCCTAGATGGGTTGAACGTGATATTCCAGGTGTTCCACCTGAAGAGTTGAACATGAATGCTCAGGAACGAATGCTTGAGGAATATATGTAGAAGAAACCCGAAAAGGAAGACATACCTCCTGAAAAGGAAAGCGGGTATGACTGGAAGAGCCAACACTTGGAGGGAAATGAAAAATTCAGTTGAAAGTGTCAACAGCACGAGTTGAACAATATTGCGTTTGGCAGATACAAAAACCCTGAGGAACAATGGGTCATTCTCGAATCATTGAAAACCGCACCTAAATATGCTTCGACTCCGCATGCCAAAGACTCAGACCAGCATCAGTTGAAACTGGACGCAATGCAGAAACGAATTTGCGAATTAGAAGATGCGAATCAAACTCTGGTACTTCAGAGTTATAAATCAAACCACGGCACAGGCAATCCTGCTACTGGTAAACCGAATATTCTGGTGAAAACAGATGAAATTCAAAAGACTCACAAAGCGCCAGATAAATCTTTGCTTCAATCAACTACAGCACCATTGAAACCTATGCTCCGTTCTGAAGGTCTTCCCAGACCAAACACGACACAGATGGTTGAGAGCATCAGCTCTAAAATTGGAAAAGGTTCAATTCCTGAAAAATCAGAGTCAATCCCGCTGAGGCCAATCCACCAAGTACCCATACAGAGTGCTATTGGAAAGGCTATTGAAGAACTTGGAAATGTGTCTCAACGAGGGAAGACTGGAGGAAATCCGGGAGATCCTGACGGAGATTCAAGTTCTTCAGGATCTGACTCCAACTCATCAAATGATCAGACTACCAATCGACCTGGGAAACGAAAGTCGAAGTCCAGAAATAAATCAGCTGGAAGCAAGCTGAGAGTAAAGCCAATCAAACCTGAGAAGTACGACGGATCAGCAGATCTGATGAAATATAGCCGTCACTTGAGAAGTATTGTCTTATATATGAAAGATGGAAATGTACCTGTCGAGGATCAATGTCAGTGGGCTAGTCATTTTTTAGAAGGAAAAGCAGCTCAAGTATATGAGCAAGAAGTTGCTATGCATTCATCACAGCTTACCTTGTCGGAGATGTACACCATCGTATTCAACGGATGTTTTCCTTTAAATTTCCGATCCGAAGTCCGAATTCAGATCCGACATCTAAGACAGAATGAGAAAACTGTCAGAGAGTATGTTTACCAATTGCATCAGTTGTACACAATGCTGGGTGACAAATCAGACTGGAATAAGGTAGTCAAACTGTGGGAAGGATTTAATGCCGACATCCGTGAAGGGTTGTATACTCAATGGTATCACAAGGAGATTAACAGCTGGGATGAAGTTGTCACAATGGCTGAATCTCTTGAATTAGGGCTGAATGAAGTGAAACGTGAACGGGCATGGAAAGAACGCGATGACTCGCATGAAAAACGAAAGAAAACCTTCAATGAATACAAGCACAATCAAAAAGCCAATGGTCGTAGAACTTGAACGAAATAAGTTTAATTCAACACCTCGAAATCAACGAGACTATGTGCCTAAACCAGCTAGAAAGACTGGAGATGAGGTGGCCAGAGAACTATTCAGAATTTCAAAAGGTCCTGCTGTAAAATGGGAGCTGAATAATCGAGCGAAACCTTATTGAGTTAAGCGACCTCAAATGTTGCAAGAAGAACTGAACCGTCATTATGCGGAAGGTTTATGTCTAAATTGTCATAAGCCTGGGCATAAAGCAAGGGAATGCCCAGATCGTATGACAGTGCCAGGCGGATTGGCTACACAGCCACCAGGTAATAAGCGGCCATCAGGAAGTCGATCGCAAGCAAGATCGACAGCATCTGCCATGGCAACCATAAGTTCTTCTTATGTTGACTTGAATGAAAGGGAACGGCTTGCTGCCACCACGGAAACTCAAACGGAGTTGGCGATGCACCATATATTCCTAGATTTTATGGATGCAATGGACTTTTATCATGTGAATCACTTACATGTAAAATCTGACCACGGTGATGACAACCAAGCTGAAGAGGCTTTTGAATATTTGGATAATGATGAGAATAGCACTGACTCAGATGTGACTGAAAGGTCAGATGAGTGTGAATGCTTTCATCACAAGAAAGCAGTCAATTGTGATATTTGTCCAATCTTTGATGAACCTCGGCTTCAAAGTGCGATCGGGGATGCAGTGACTACTTCCGTAGTTCAAACCTTGAAAGGTGGTATTCTATATGCAGGAGATTCTGATGATTGCACGGAAGAAGATAGATTTTATGTCTATCAATGCGGACCAGGTCAGTATGCCATAATGGATGAACATTGGTACACTGATGAAGGCTGGGATGTGGACCCCATCATTGACTCGGAAATAATTTCGTCAGGAAATATTATATCCTGGTATGAAAACCTTTGTAGAAATCGGTCTCAGCAGTCGACTGATCTGGAAAGTTTACCTAACAGAAAGGATAAAACAGATTACCTTGTGAAATATGTCACTGAATTTTTAAACTCTGTGAGTTCACAACCTGAAAGACTTGTTTGCACGAGAAATCCAAAGGACTTAGTCATTCAGGACAGAGTCACTTACCAACACGCATGTATCACTACAGATCAACTATGTGATCCAGAATTCCGATTGGCGCACTGGGTATGGAATCATTGGTATGAAAAACCGAAAGATCCAGTTGACGTACAGCTTGTATGCAATTCGGCAGGAAAAGCAAAAACATCAGAAATATTGATGGAACAAAGTGCATCATTAGCACAGGATTTCAACAGACTGGTCCCACTACCAATTGTGATAGTAACTAAAGTGGTTGGACTGCCGTGTCGTGCACTATTAGATTCTGGATCTCTCGGAGACTTTATTTCTACCACTTTGGTAGATCAGCTACAACTGGCTACTTTCGAGTTAGAAAAACCAATTACCTTGCATATGGCTTGTCAAGGTTCTAGATCCAAAATCAATTTAGGATGTATCGTGCAGATAGAGTATCAAGGAATTGAAGAGAAACAATATTTTGATGTCGTGAATTTGAGAGAGTATGACTTGATACTTGGCACTCCCTTCTTGTTTCAGCATCATGTTGCCCTCAGCTTCAATGAAATGTGTGTCTATGTGCGTAGCGATGCCAGTCAACCCATCGAAGGGGATAACCTTTCAAAACTCGCAGCTCAAGCAGTTGACACGTTGGAACGTGACTTGGACCAAATAAGGCAAGACTTACTAGATGAAGCTGAGTGTCTAGGGTTGTTCACACCTCCTGAATTACAACCATTACCACCGTTGAGAGCCATAAATCACACTATTCCATTGATAGACGAGAACCTCATCTATCCTTGGAGACTGGCTCGATGTCCCGAAGTCTTTCGACAACAATGGAATGATAAGCGAGATGCTTATGTTTCCACCGGGAGATGGAAGTATACTACTTCACGGAATACGGTACCACTCATGTGCATTCCAAAACCTAACAAACCAAAGGATAAACTGGAAATGCGAGTAGCTATTGACCTACAAGCTCGGAACGCGAATACTAGGAAAATGACTGCTCCACTCCCATCAATCGAAGCAATATTGATGCAGGCAGCTAGATGCAAGCACTGATCGTTAATGGATATGAATGCAGCCTATGAGCAAATGAGAATAGTGCCAGAGCATGTGCATAGATCCACTATGGCTACTCCAGATGGAAATATGGATTCCGAGGTAATGCAGATTGGAGACTGCAACGCACCTTCCTCATGGCAAGCGCTGATGAACCACATATTCTCACCATATATTGGTATTTTCATGGATGTATATTTGGATGACATTGTAATTTACTCTAATTCAATAGAGGACCATATCAAACACATACAGATTATCCTGCAGACATTATATCAATCCAAGTTATATTTGTCACATCACAAAGTGCACTTGTTCACCAAAGAGTTATGCATTTTGGGATGAATCATCAATGATCAAGGAATTAAGATGGAACCATCTAAAGTGGATAAAGTAACTTACTGGAAAGTTCCAACCAGTCGTGACTTGTTAAGAGGATTTCTGGGATCAGTAGGCTACCTAGTGGATGACATTGCCTCCATTCGGATTCCAATGGGAATTTTACATGGATTGACTTCAATTGACAAGCCATTCATTTGGAATGATATCCATCAAAGAGCCTTTGAGCAGGTCAAACTCGAAGTGGAAAGGTTTCGAAACCACCATTGAGCCCCTCTGCGCTATGGAAAGAATGAAGAGTGCATCAACTTAGTGACTGATGCGAGTTGAATGGGAATCGCCGGTGTCATCAGCCAGGGGAATGATTGGAAAAGCGCCAGAGTTGCAGCATTTTTTTCTGCTAAATTGAATTCAGCACAGCAGAATTATCCTGTACACGAGCAGGAAATGTTTGCTGGTGTAGAAACCATGAAACATTATCGAGATCTCTTGCTGGGGACCTTCTTCCGTTGGTATACCGACCACAAAGGACTGATTCACCTGATGAATCAGAAAAACCTGTCAGGACGACAAGCTCATTGGATGGAAACACTGTCTGAGTTTAATTTTGAAATAATCACAACATTTAGCTTCACTCTCCCATCATCCATGGGCATAACCCATTTATTAGTGCCTACTCCTGTAAGGTTGGCCAATAGTTGGCCAATAGGCCATAGTCATAGAGTAGTAGTACTAGTAGTACTAAGACTCTAACTCACCCTACT
Organism: Megacollybia marginata; assembly: GCA_003313965.1. NCBI lineage: Eukaryota > Fungi > Basidiomycota > Agaricomycetes > Agaricales > Porotheleaceae > Megacollybia > Megacollybia marginata. The sequence goes on from QLOY01002547.1 coordinate 61,387, forward strand.
TCACCTCAAAACATTAATAGTATTACCACAGTACACCAGACTTCATTGAACCTTTCTAGAGCTGATACTAATAGTACTATTGCATCATGTCAGACTCTATCCAAGGTATATAATTATAGTACTACCAGACTGCATACAAGCCATATACTAATAGCAATACCATGATGGGCAGTGAGGCAGCAGACTCCAATTTGATGTGATCGACTCTGACCAACAGTAATACTGATATTACACTCTATCTAGGGCATGTATTACAGTGCAACATGCAGAGTGCTACCAGCCACAGTAAACAACATTCATCCCATCTGTTTGCTAGTAATGATCCTTTTAGTATTCCTACATTGCGTATGACCTATCTGAGGCATGTACGGACAGACAGCACCCAGGGCTCATAATAGTATTAAACTCCAACAGAGGGATATGTAAGGACTATGCCGAATGCAAGCCTGAGATGTATAGACAGATGTGGCTTGTAGAAAACCCTTGATAAGAATACCAAGGTAAACCCTTTGGCTATGCCCTCTGCTGGATCGTGGGTTTAGGTGAAGGTATCGGCGGAGTGAGGGCCGATACCCGGTTAGAGAGGAGTTGGAGAGAATAGAGTATTGAGCGTAATCCAAGTTGATTTCTAAACTGAAGTATACAACACTGGTGCTAGGCTTATATACTAGAGGCCGTGCTATCTACTTTAGTCGATAATAAAGAAACATCGAAAGGGACTATTTATGAATGTTAAGTAATATGAATGTTAGTAAGAGTAATGAATGCAAGGATATAAACGGAACAAAGAATAGATATAATGAGAACAAGGGCTTTTAAGGGCCGGTTGATTAGTCTAAGTGCACGGATGTAACAGGATATCAGTACCCTGACATTATGAGTGACTCCATCCAAGAGATTTATACATAGTATTACCAACAGAGACCACAACTAGTATAGCTAGCTCCGAGAGACTCCTGCCATAAGGTCTGTTAATACTATTTCTTGTGATGTTTGAGTGACTCTAACCAACATATACACTACTAATACTTCTGCATTCCAACAGACCCTCCACAGTTGTCAGAATATTAGTATTACTTATAGGCTAGTAGC
>QLOY01002552.1:0-18676 GCA_003313965.1 Megacollybia marginata
TAAAGAGTTCAACTTTCCGAGCACAGTCGGCATCTGTCTCTATCTTCAGCACACTGACAACGGCCTCACAGTTAAGCCACGTATCAGTGATGAGACGTGGGCTCACCTCTGGAACAATGTCCTGGATGCGCCAAACCCTCCGTCTTCGGGTCTCCCGATATATGGCAAAGTCGAGTTTGATATTGACATCCGTTACGCACGCTGGTATGCATCGTGGATCGCTTCGGCCCATCATACAGATCAACAAGTCCCTTCGACAGCCCCTTCGCTAACACATTTTCGTGAGGATAGCAGAAACACTCTTGGGGAGGATCAAAATGATGACGATGTCTACGTTCCACGTTCAGCCCCCCCAGCGCGGCATATTCCCAGGAAACTCTCTCTTGTCGATCGACTTGATTCTTTTTCCACTCGCTCGGGGTCTCAGCCAGTACCCCGTCCCCCCGTCACGACTCCACCGGAAAACATTCCTTCAACTTCTCAAACCTTGTCCCCTATCTTTCAGGAAGATGAACCCCAGACTGCAAAACTTATACTTGAGAAAAAGGTTCAGAGTTGGCGCGCCTCTGCCAAGCTGGCCCCTACGGCTCTTGCAGCCAGAGGTCAGACCAGCCTTGAGCCTGCAAACATGCCAAACTCCATGGATATCGACATCGCCAGCAATTCTGATATAGAAGCAGAGTTTAATCTGGAGGATTACTCATGGTCGGTATCGTCGGCGGGTCCCAATGATTATGATCCTGAGTCACCACTTTCATTCGACTATCGCCTTCCATCTGTTCATCTAGCAGACCGCCTTGAAGGTTCTGTATGCCTAACCCCCTCCGTTTGCACATCCTTCGGACCGTCAGATTATACACTGTCTCCTCTTTCCGAGGCAGAATTTCGACCATTCTCACCTGACCTGGCTCACCGTATGTACGAAGATGCTCCTTTGACACCCACTACTGCAACATCCTGGGGTCCTGCCTCAGTTTACTTCTCTCCTGTGCAGAGTGAATACACCCCTTCGATCGACCTCGGACAACGTGCTGTCTTTAGCTGGCCTGCCACTCCTTCGACTTCCACCAGCTGGGGTCCTAATTCATGGCCACCTTCTCCGACTAGGGTGTCTCGCCCTCCATCCGTTCACCTCGGTGATCGAGGTGAGTATAGTAGACCCGTGACACCCTCAACTGCACCTATACCATTATCGTATCCTCTGCCCAACGCAAGTCATCATGAATTCGATGGCGAGTCTCCGCTTGATTCACAAGGCCCGTGGCGGCATGTATGGCCCTACACAAGTGCGGAGAAGGTCACATCAGCAGGACCATGGAGTCATGTATGGTCATATTCAAGTCCTCGCATTAAAAAATTGACGGAAGATGACCACCCAAAGATTATCACTCTTTCGTATCCTTATTTGAATATCTGTAAGCTATCACTCAGAGGAGACGGATCCATTAACATTTCACAGATGCTGCAGTTTACCCGTACTTTGATCTTTACCCTGCTGTTCCTTTAGCTCAAATGGTCCTTCGCTCTCATGCAACATTTTCGTATCTGAAGAGTTGTAAGTTCCACGCACCCATGTTTTCGTCGTCCAACTTTTGTGATCAGTTGCATCAATCTATGACCGGCTAGAGCAGTCTACGAAGAGCAAGGAAATAAATGATACCTGTGTTCCTTTGCTTCAGACCCTCCCTTATCTGGACCGATGCATGTGTTCTGGTTTCTCAAGTAATACGATACTGAACGGATATGCTAGTCGCCAATATTTATGCACGTATCTCCGTCGTCTACACCCGTCCAAGCCTCCCACATACTAGCTGCTCCTATCTCAGCCTGTGTAAGTCGATGATCTCGTTGATGGATAGCTCTAATAATGTTCAGTTGCTACCGTCTACTGTTATTTCGAACTTGACTCGAACCGAGTCGAACCGACGTCTACAGGAACAGCGTTCAACCGTCACAGACTCCCGTTTCTAAAATCTGGTATGTGTTTGATCCTCACTCTCATAACTAGCACGCTCATATGCATATATCAAGTTGACCGTATATATGCGCACTTTGCTTCGAATACCAATGTAGTATCTATTCAGCACAACATTGGCTATCCATTTTTCAATCTGTGTACGTTCCTGTCTAAAGTGCATATCTGCTATCTCAATCAACTTTCACTAGACCCACCACAGTATCCTCATTTTGACTTGTACCCGAGACTACCACACGCTAGACACAGTGATGTTGCTTCATTCCGCCAGATAAACGTCAAACTCCCTGCTCAGTATCCCAACTTTGTGTTGTGTGAGTGTAACAACCGATCACATCTTCCGTTGGCTTATCATCTTATAGATCCCGCAATCTATCCCTGGAATTTGAACGAGATATATCCACACTATAGAATCAGGAGTAATGTTCTGGATGTCAACTTCCAGGCCAACTATCCATGCTTCAATCTATGTACGTCAGATATGCAGCGTAGTGAATGCTTTGTTCATTGCGACAGATCCAGCTGTATATCCCCATGTAACTCCATACCCAAGTGTCCAGATTATCCTTGAAGACAGCAGTGAGCGAAGTTTCTCTATAGGTTCCGTGGTGAACTCCTCCTAGCGCTTTATGGTCTCAAGAGCCAGAAGGCGGTCGACTCGGTAAGGTCTGCGGAATCAATGTCTTCTCAGTATCCCGACTTCTGCCTGTGTAAGTGTGATGAGAACAGCACATTTTAGATACTGATATAACTCGAAGACCCTCAAACTCGGACTCCACGAGCCGAAGGAACAATAACGGTCCAAGCTCCAGTGTTCTATCCAGCTTTTATAATTTGTGAGCATCATGTAACAGCGAATCATCGGCACGTCTCAAGTTCTTTCAAATAGATCCTGCTGTCTATCCCAACTTCGAGCTTTATCCGGCAGTCAAAGCACAGAACAGTCTTTGTGGACCTGTTTCTCTTCGTTTGAGCACCGTTTATCCTATGTTTAATTTGTGTACGTTTATCGGAATAGTTCTCAGGCCCACTAACAGCGTCTAGATCCAGCCGTGTATCCCGCTTTTGACTTGTATCCCGTAATGCCCCAGGTAATGCCAGAGGTCAGAGGGGAGCCTCGCCCTCTTGCATTAAAGTCGCGTTCATTGCATACCGAGAGCCAGTACCCCTTTTTCGAACTATGTGGGGTCGTTTTCTATCTTTCTATTGCGACTTAGCCATGCACAGACAGGGCCGTCTATCCTGCGCTCACCATCTATCCTTCGTTTCCAACAGATGTACTTCGCTCGAAAGAGGTTCGGAAGTGGAGTGGTGCTTGATCTTCCCATTTTTTCGCAACCGCCTCTGACCTTATTCTAGATCCAGAGATATATTTAGAGGCAATACCAGCCTCACAACAGCGGTCAAAACTCGATTATCCTTTCTTCAGCATCTGTGAGTGGCGCCAGCTATTGAAAAGCCGTGATAACATGCCTCAGACCCAGCTGTATATCCACATTTTGACCTGTATCCTGCAGACCCTTTTGCTTCCGGTAGATGGTTAGAGATCAAACAACGATCATCATGGATCTATCCATTCTTTAATTTTTGTAACGCCATTCGCTTCACTAGTCCCAGCTCTCATACCCCGTTCAGATCCTGCTGTCTATCCATACTTTGACCTATATCCAGTCGGAATATCAATGTCTACCAAGAATGGAAAGCCGATAGTCGTCAATCGTCTGGCTGCGCAATATCCCTTTTTTGACCTCTGTATGTGTCTTTTATATGTCAGTGATTCGAATAATGTACTTTAGATCCGCCTGTGTATCCTTTCTTTCGGTTATATCCATCGATCCAACCATTGATCCAACCGAAGACAAAGAAGAGAAAAACTCACAAAGACCTCCATAACTTGGTTTTCCAAAGCGCGTATCCAAACAGGAAGTCACACCAGGAGCTTCATCAGTCAGTTTTCCCTCCCGGCATAGTTGTAGCACCTGTGTCTGAACATTCTACGTCTCGTTCCGCGATTTCTCGACCTCGGTCGGGAACCGTGGCACGGCCAAGTGGACAGCGTATTTCCAAAGTGATCATAGCTACTTCCACCATTCCCAAGAATGATTCTTCACCAACACTGCAAAAAAGGGGGCCGCGTCTCTCACCGATCACAGAGCGGACTGCAGCATTGAGCAGGTCAAGTTCTGCAGCGTTACCGCAACGTCCTGTCGCACTGGAGCCGGAGAAGACAGTTGATAGATCACAATCCCTGTCTCACAGGCCAAAAAGAGACAGTCTGGTGCTCCAGCGAGTGAAAGCTTTCAACTCAAGTAAGCGTTTTTGGCTCGGGTACCGAATCTGACAGACACCTCATTAGGGTCCGATGATGGTGAAACACTTCGGCAGGTTGGTTCCAAGAGTCATTCCCAATCTAAACCTCCCTTCGCGTAACTTAGGTACATTTACAATATAGAATCAGTCAGAATCATTATCTTCTTCGTCGCGTTTGCCCAAAACGTGCCCTGGACCGAGATAAGTGTTGGGATCACTAAGTTCCTCTGACTCTGGCGGTGGTTCGAGTGCAGCTGCACTTTGGGCAGCAGCAGCTCTCGCTTCTCTGACTTGTTTTTCTCTCTCATCCTTTTCCATCTTCGTCTTTCTGTCATCGATGAACTGCAGTTTTACCTGCTGAAAAGTTGAGTGGAAGTAGGTTCAAAGATAGAGGAAGCGAGCGGGCCTTCTCTGCCATAGCTTGAGCTACAGCCTTTTCATTAGTCTTCGCACGAGCCTGTCGATCAAGTTTCTCAATTTGAAGACCTAACACTTCTTTAATAACGGCTGCACCAACTCGTAGATCTTCCATGTGTTTAGGATTGAAGGTATAATAGGGTTGAAAATTGACAACCTAATGGATGAGAACTACAGGAGGACGGAGTGATGCATTCTACCTCTGGACGAAAACCAAGCTACATGAGGTCCAGTGAGATTCGTAGAGAAGACAGTAGTTTGGGCCACAGACTGCGATAGCATACTCCAGTGCACCCTTTGGATCAACCAAGTCGTGCTTAATGATACTGTTTGTAGGCTTGAACCGCTGGTACTTGGGATTATCTGGTTCTTTAAGGAGATTTTCCGCGATGGTTAAGAGAGTCTGGGACTTTGCATGAGACACGATGTGGCCTGTACTAGCTTGGCGTTACTTTGAGCGAGGAAAGCGCCTGCTCTTTTGAGTTTGGCCTGAAGATTCCTGGATCCACAAGCCTGCGAAAGGCTTGTCTACGTTCATGGTCTGCCAGCAGTTGGGCTGCTGACAACTTTGGCTCGGATTGAAGACTTCTGAGCTCCGCTGCTGCTGCGAGGTCGGTCGGTGTCGGTTGCGTCATGGAAATAATTAGAGTCATGTGACTCTTCATGCAGCAGTTAGGAGAAATACAGTTGGTTAATTAATGTAATAGTGCTAGTATGCCATTTGTTATTGATTCTGCTCCGGGATTCACCATGCCAATCCAATCGTTTCCCTTGAGCCGTATTAGCGAAAATATGAACTGAATTGATGCGCTCACGGCTTCTGAGGAAAGGTATATCCATCCTGCTCGTAACTAGTCGGGGTTTTGTCATCAAAATCATGGTCAGACGAAGGCCGTGCCATCTTTATGACTTCGAGGTCTAATAGTCCCAAGTCAAGCTCTACCTGGCTGGGAAAGGCTTTGATAGCGACTGTAGAAGGGGAAGGGGAGAGTGTAGTGCTGTTTCGTGATGAGCCATCTATCATCGCTTTGAAGTTTTCATCCATATATAAGCTCGTATCCCAGTTACTGGTCTCCTCAACCAGTTCGCGTATGATGCCAAGAATAAGGCCCGAGTCGTCCTCCTCGATTTTGGACAGACGTCGAGAAGGCTGATACGTCGAAGGGAACCCGAGGCCCAGATTTGAGTACTTGGAAGGATTACGCTGAGGGGCGAGTGAGGTAGGAGTTGGATTGTCGTTGGTGTCGCTATTTGAGCCGAGCTCAGATGTAAGAGACTCTGGAAGTGTCATGATTCTCAGAGGCGAAGGACCAGCCAGAGGAGCCTTTCGTGGACGAATGGAGGGCTTTTTACCCCTAGGCCTTGTTCTAGGTAGCGTGGCAGCTTGTTGAGGAGAACGTAAGATGTTATGAGACTGGAATGAGGTGGCTTCAAATACAGGATGACTATCTGTTGCCGGATAGCAATTGACATACTCCACTGCGGCCTCGAACGCTTGTGCCTCGGCCAATGGAAGGAACTGGGGGGTAGAGCTCTTCACTGTTTGTTTGCGCTTTGGCAATAAGGCATAAGGATGAGAAATGAAACTCCGACCATCAGACGCATCAGAAAGAAGCGGAGATAAAAGAGGGGAAACCATAGGCAAAGACAGAGCGGCTTTTTCATTGGGTACAGGAATGAAATCTGAGGAGACGGATGGAGGAGCCAACGAGAGATCGGGCGAGAGTGGTAGAGCCGGTTCTGCATAGGTTTCAGAGTTTATGATTCTGAGACCTGGATATAGAATATCAGAACGTCGACTCGTAGTGCTCTTGAGGCTCGAGTGTCGCTTGCGGTGTGCGAACTCGCCAGACAATTTGCGACTGGACACGGGAAGGGATCGATGTCTTTCGATCGTATGAGACTTGTTTTTCATGATAGGATGGGTTTTCGAGTGAGGGTTAGAGTTGATGTCGTGTGTCGGGAAATTCCTTTTTGCTCCAAACTCTGAGAGATAAGCTGTTTCGTTTGAGGTGGAAGGGCGACTATTAAAGGATCTGCGGCCATCTGATAAAGCTGTGTAGGACCCTTCTTTCCAACTAAACTTTTCGGACACTGCGAGCTTGGACTCCCAAGCCGGAGAGCCAAAGAAACCAACTAGAAAGGCGCTCTTCACAGCGTTTTGAGAGAGGCTGCTCTGAAAAGACGGCAAAAACGAAGAAGAAGAAGATTGAGTGAGTGCTTCCAGTGAGGAATTCTGGACGACGAGGCGGCGTCGTTTGATGTAGAGTTGCTTGAGGGCAACAAGAAGAGAGAGAAGGCAGAAAAGAGTGAGAACAACTGCAATACATATAGAATCACTGTTGGAATTGTCGCCATTGGTAACAGGGAGTGCGATGATGCCAGGGATGCAAATGAATACGATGATGATCATGGCACCAAGGTACAAGTTTGGCGAGATAACGTGATCGTGAATCATATCAAAGATCTTATCACTTATTGTACAGCTTTTACATTTGGAACTTAATAATTGTCCTCAACCACAATTTCATCTACATGATTTTTGGCTAAAATGAACGGCGCAGTGAGCAGCAAGTATTGGACAAAGATGGAATTATTACCTGCGCGCTCTGCCTTCTTCTTGTCGATGTAGTCGAGCTGGTGCATCGATGAGCAATGAGACACGATCAGTAGAATTACAGACCCCTTTAGTCTCAACAATACGGTCCAAAAAGGCACCAGCAAAGCCAGCACTACAGATCAGCTTAGATGGAGGCAAAGAGTGACAGATCCTACATAAGCTCTTTGGCCTCGGCGTGGCTGTCAGGCTTGCCGTTCGCAGCACAGTGCTTCTCGTATGCCTTCATGGCCTCATAAGAAGCAGCAGCGCCGAGGAGTTCATGCGAAAGTTCCGCTTTGTGAGGGGCGTTGTTGACCTGGAATATTGAGCGCTGTAGGAGGTACGAGAAGGCATTACTTCGTCGTAAGCTTGAGCTTGGTCTGAATCGTCGCTGAAAAAGCCCATTTTATTGGAGTGAGAGAGATGATGGGACAACAAGTGACTTCGCTGCTCTTTATATACCAATGCGATAAATTTAGAATGGCATCTATCATTGTTGCTATGTCTGTTACATTCCTTCGTATCTAGAAATCTCCGGCAGATACATCTGACAGCTGCTGATGGGCTGATGTGATGTAGTTAATTTATGTTCCATCAGTAGCAAACAAGGACTTGCCGTGGCGCTTGGCTTTCTCCTTGTCGACAAAGTCGAGCTGGTGCGTTCGGATGAGCGCGACTTGGGACAAAGAAAGATACATACCCCTTTAGTTTCGACTATGCGGTCGACGAAGGCACCAGAAAAGGCGGCGCTGGTGGCGATAAGATATGACGATTGATAACGGCATCATTGCCCCTTACAGTAATTCTTTGGCCTTTGCATGGTTGTCAGGTGTGCCGTTCTCAGCACAATGCTTCTCGTATGCCTTCATAGCTTCATAAGAGGCAGCGGCAGCGATGAGCTCGTGGGAGAGCTCAGCCTTGTGGGGGGCGTTGACAACCTGGATGCTGAGTGTAAGCCAGTAACCAAGGAAGCTAAGCGGCTTACTTGGTCGTAAGCCTGAGCTTGGTCTGAATCGTTGTTGAACCAACCCATGGTATGATATGAAGCGTAAAAGTTTAGAAAGAAAAAACAGCTGATGAATGGACGATTTCCTTGTAGCCTTTATACGAATTTCCAAACCCCTGTTCTAAGTATAGTTTTAATCGTCAAGGCAAATAATATTTATGATGTCAGGAGTCAGACTGTGTTACCGCTCCTAAGATAGCTGTGGAGTAGCCCCTTGATCTGCTGCGGCGCCCTAAGTCATCGTGACGCGGATATCAGTGGATATCCCCCTTTTGCTATCCTATTGCAAGTGTCACTATCACATACATGTTCGCTGTCAGTACTACCAACCACAGCCCAAGACCAGTCAAGGTGATCCACAAACTGCTGCTGTAATCCACTACAGAACGCCCATCAGCTTCCTCATTTACTACCTGCATTACCGACTTTGACGATGTCAATAGAATTAGAGGAAGCGTGATAAAAGGCAGCACGATCGAAAGGATCACTTGTGAAATCACGAGCAAGGAGTCTACTCCTTCCCGTCCCACTGCGACTGCCACTACCATCGACGGTATCACAGCAAATAAACGCGTGAAAAGTCGCCGCATCACTGGCTTATGTAACTTCAACTTCAGCAGCGATCTCACAGAAATGACATCTTACCGAAATGCGCCAGTTCAGAAATCCTTCAGACACAGCCTGCCCTGCGACCGTGGCTACTATCGATGAACTTTGGCCGGAAGCCAGAAGAGCAATGGCAAACACTATGGCCGCAGCTAGGCACACGTGAGCATACTAGCAATTCTTATGCTGCAGACAGAACGTACGTTTACCAACGACCTTGCTTATGACGTCATGCGCCTCGAAAAGACTGGCCGACTGGTTACCATGCATGAAGAACACAGCACTTGCAAGAATAAGAATCCTGGTGCACAGGTAAGGGCGGCAAGGTAAAGGGCAACGTGTCATACAGGCTGTTGATTCCTCTGCGGCTCGATCAATAATCCAAGTCACCACATAAAGTTTCCAATATACTCACATTGCAAATCCCAAGAGCGAAGCGCAGATGTCCACCGTGGCATGGTAGATATGTGCTCGGACAAATGCCAAGCTATTGTTCTGTCTCTGCAATTCAGAAGGCTAATAGAAGAATATGAACAATATCATCGATCGTACATAAAAAAACATACAGAAGGGTGACGTGTAGAGTCTTTGGAGGTATCTGCGACACGATCTTGAGTCGCGAGCGCAGAGCCAAGAAAGAAGATGTGTGGCATATTCGTTGCACCCAAGATGCCCACGGCCGTATATAGCCCGTTTGCTTGAAAAATATTTTTGGAAGGCAGAAATCCATCAAAGGCTTGCTGCCAGTCAATATCCACCTTGGAAATGACAATGCAGATGCAAACAAGAACTGCCAAAACCTAAGTATTTGGTCAGAACGGTCACTCATCACATATAGTACAGACAAGCACGGCCACTGTACCCTCAAAAATACGCGCTGGCCGCCCGCTGAGAGGATCTTTGAAAGCCAGAAATAGAACTACATCCAAGGTCGTGATCAGAACACCGTGCCAAAGTTGCAATTTTGGAAAAAGCATGCAGAGAGCGATCGCCGACCCCAGCATCTCAGCTAAATCTGTGGAAATGATGGCGACCTCTGATAGCACGTACAGAGGATATAAACCCAAGTAGCGATACAAGAGTGTGTGTTTTGGACGCGAATAGAGAAGTAATCTGCAATGTGACGCCAAATCTGGAAGGAAGACGACAGTCAAATACTCGCAAAGTGGCTTTAGCAATTACCTCGACCAGTAACACACCCCAAACGGCTGGACAGAACCTGCATCGAAGGTGATGACATATCATTATCATCCGAACAGACCTGCCTGGAAAAACACAGCGAAGAAGCCGGACAACGCCACAATAAACAGCATCTTGTACCCTGAAGCAGAGTTGCTTGAAAAAAGAGTCCATCCTGAAAAGGACACCGCGCACCAAATGTCGAACCTGCTAGCAAATCGACCCCCCAGTTTCCCCTAAGTACGTATGAGATGGAGTTGAAAGATTCACGAAGAAATCGAACGGATCGAAATATGCAACAGAGCAGACAATACCAGAACCGACGTGGCACCGCGCATGCCGAACTACAGTAGAAACGGACCTCTTGCAGCGCAACATCCATTGAGAGGAGATGGGCAGAGTTTTCTCTTGCTGGGCACTGGAGTCGTGTCCTATACTGGCAGACATGAGGGAAGAGAAAAGAGTTTGGCTCCGGCACCGATTCGACTTGAAACGGCAACCCAGCTTAGTGGAAGACCATAAACCGCAAATCCATGCGCTCGATCAAGTGCTTAAAGTAGAAATCCGTTGTTCTGGTTGTCCGAGTTACATTACATGTACGAAAAGACACAAATCCTCTATAACGTCCAACAGAACCATAGCCAGGTCAAGAATAATCACAAACAGTCGTGCCAGGTTGATTCAACCGCCTCCGATGTCTCCAACAACGTTTTCCTTGGTTTTGAAAGTCAAAAGCCCACTCCATCTCTTCCAGGAAGTTCTTGCTTGATTAGAAGGTTTCGCAGTTTGGGGATAGTCATCATTGCATGGTCTGTCCTCCTTGTTTGTTCCTCTAATTCTTCGAATTTGAGAAATGTGCTTGTGTAGAAATTCGGAGATCTGTTTGCGACGAGAAAACCTTGGTGTTCTGACCTCATAAGTCCGAGAAGAGAAAACAGAAGACATATGCCGGGGAATCGAATCAGGGCTGAAGCCATGACAAACACTTGCGTTGGGCTCTAAACCCCGAAGTTCGGGTGTGGGAAATGTCAATACCAGTGTCGGGGTTGGTGCGGCAACATTGTCCTCTTCGCATGCTTCTGACAAGGCACAAGTGAGTATTCAAATCTACAAACTGTGTAAGAACTGACCGACAAATCGTCTTCGAGAGGTCGCCTCGACTAATACAATTTGACCTTGCCGCTCCGTTTGCTACGACATCGAATGTATTCATGACTTTACCAGTCGTGTATCGCTCACCTTTTCTAAGGGTCGGAAGGGCTCTTCGTCCGTTCCAACTGTGGTGGATGCAAACACATTAATATCTTCAAAAATGGGCGACAAGTCCAGTTCAAAACTATCGGAGATTAGGGGTGCTTGAGATGTGCTCGCTTGTTTCTCGTGATCCCGATTCAAATTCTCGTTAGGCGACTGGGTTCATTCAGCAACGCAGGAGAAGCTACAGTTGAACGCACGCCGTGATTTCTTCTCAAACTGCCGCTGTTACGCTGAAAGCGTCTTACGTCCCTCTTCGATCCTGTTGAACTGGATGCCTGAAACAGACAAATTGAACAGGAAGGATAAATCATGCTTCACATACTTGGGATCGGATGCTTCCTTCTGTAGACTTGGACTCGTTTAGACAAGTGACAAGCTGAAAAAATTCATTACCACATTCAGGGACCCAGCAGAGTGTACTCTGTTCGACTGAATACTTGTGGGATAACAGCGATAGACAAGAGAGGCGCAAACCTTCTGAAGGACGATTAAAATTAGTGTGAGCAACGGATAGCAAGAATACCTGGAAACCTCCTTGAAAACTGATAGACATCTGCAATTCTTAGTGACGAAGACGTGAATTCGAACTAACTAAGTACCGAGCCTTGGGAGCTAGAGGAAGGAGACCGTTTCATCGATGCTGATTGCTTGACAGATGGCTGAGCACTCGGCCGAGGTAAAAGATCAACTTACCTGTGAATGACTTTTGCGGTGTGGCAGATACTGTCTTCTCTGGCTGCCGTGTTGCCCATCTTCGCAAGTTTTATACACCTGTGTATATAGCAAAGAACGAAATTGCTATAAAGAGCGTACGTACCGTTTTTCTTTGCGGACTGATAACTCCAAATTCGCTCACTTGATCGTGAAGAGGGCGCGTCTAAACAAATCATGTATTGACACAGACACTGTTGAATGTGAATGCTTACGGAAAAAGAGGTACATGGACGATGACAAGTACAACAGCAAATTGTTGTTCGTTTCCTATGCTTTTCTTCGCTTGTTGTGCTGTAGGTAGATCTCTGAAAAAGGGAGCGGCGCCTCTGAGGTATATCCTCTGATATAGAGTTCCATAAAGCATAGCTTGTGTCCACATCTAATCAATCTGTTAATTTGTGAAGGTGGAAGCCGGAAACTTGCTCGAGTTGAAGATATCACATCGAGTCGGTTTTGAGTAAGGCTCTGGATGGGAAGGAGGTATCACAAATGACTGGTGCAACGATAAGCAGTTATTGCCAATAAGAAATGTAGTACTCGCTGGTTTCGGATGTACGAATTGATGCAGGAGATGAAATATGTCGCTGAACAGCATGGCATGGAGAGAGGCGAACCAGTCATGTGATCGACTATTTGTGACGTCAACCTGTGCCATGTCGTCGGCCGCGTCCCAGTCGTCTAAGATCGTTCTCGAGGAGCTATTGGACGTAGACTATGTAAACGAATCTCACATACAATCGTTTTCAGAAGCTTTGCATGCCGAAGAATCGCCAGAGTTGAATGGAGAAGCTACACCATCCGCTTCGCCTCGCATTAGAAAGGTGTCTGCATTGTCGGACTTTGCACCCGTAAATCTTAGGGTAAAGAGGTCTGTTCACAGAACTCGCCATACTTGGTGTAATGCTCCCTAGGCGCAAGAAGAAAGACAGAGGGCCGAGTAAGCGTCATGACTGGCTATACCTTCTGCTGCGCTGGCCTCTCTTGGTATGCATACTTGCAAACCGGAATGCTCTGACAAGAAACCAGGTTTTCATCTTTTTATTCATCGCGCTCGAATTTGGACTTTATGTTTGCATCCGTCAACTCGTGAACTTGAAGGAGTTTATTTCCGCATGCAAGTAACTCATTCCACCCTCTTATAATGGACTCATCCGCAAAAAAATAGGGAGAGGAAGGAAAGGCCAACTCAGAAAGCGTCTAAGAGGAGCCCGTAACTACCAGGTGAGTATTTCTACGCCTTCAGTTAGTTCAGGTTGCTTATGATGGCTAAGGAATGGAAAGAAGCTGCTGCTACTCTGGACGCCTATCTTCACTTTGACGATTGGAAGAGGGTCGACGAAGACCCTTACTATGATTTCTTACTTGGTTCGCTCTTCCGTGTTTGTGTGTCTTGACTAACAAAGTAATGCTATTAGTGAAGAAGGTGTTTCACTGACCTGCTTGTCATTTTCTATCTCATACATTCTTAGGTGAAACGGTCTCTGAAGTCGTTGCGGGAGAAGGGTGATGCCAGAGGATGCCTAGGCGTGCTGGAATGCATTCGAGCGAACTTCGCTGGCGTGGAATCATCAAGGTAAGTTCTTGCACTTGAATTATGCACTGTGTTTATGTATGCATAGACTTTACAGCGAAGTATAACTTCTCTCACTTGTTAGTAATTTCTCATGCATAGCTAGACATTTCATGGAACCAAGGACCTTATTGAATGTAAGTCTAGGTGGATAGCGAACCTAAGTGACGATGAATCTCTTTTTTACTCAATTATTCAGCTTTTATCGACGAGCAAGAGAAAGCACTCAGATTTATTCGCGAGTCGTCGGATTTGTCTATCGACGAGAAGAAGCGATTTTTCAAAAGTGTTAACACAAACCTAGGCATAACTGCACTGTGCCTTTCAGGTGGAGCATCTTTCGGATATTATCACTTTGGTGTCGTGAAGGCTTTTCTTGAAAATAGTCTTCTCCCTCGCGTTATAACTGGAACGAGTGCAGGGGGGTTGATAGCTGCGCTGGCTTGCACCAGGACCGACGAAGAACTGAAAGTCTTACTGGTGCCAGAACTTGCAAAAAGGCTGACTGCATGTGAAGAACCCTTCTCTGTTTGGGTTAAGGTTGGTCAAATATTCGCTACTGCACTCCGTTTTCAACGTGTATACAGCGGTTCTGGTCTACGGGCGCACGATTTGACAGTGTTCAGTAAGTTTTTTTAGCCATCATTACTCGTCTGATCTTTCCTTAGGTGGGCAAGGAAGGTGTGTAAATATCTTGACTCCTGGTGACCTGCTGATGTCTTAAGTGTGCTTTTTTCACGCGAGGGTCTATGACATTCAAAGAGGCCTATATGCGAACAGGGCGCATCCTGAACATTTCTGTGATTCCAGCCGATCGACATAGTCCTACAAAACTTTTGAACTACATCACAGCACCAGATACTGTTATTTGGTCTGCACTTCTTGCATCTGCCGCAGTTCCTGGTATTTTGAACCCGGTTGTTCTGATGCAAAAGCGTAAAGATGGAAGTATTGTGCCATGGATCTGGAGCTCGAAATTCAAAGACGGATCACTGAGGTAACTCACTGCCGTCACTGGATCCACATTGCTGATTCACACAGGGTCGACATACCTGTGCAAGCATTAAATCTATATTTCAATGGTATGTCGGCTTGCTCTACCTGCACAACCCTTTCAGAATTATGCAGTAACGCATCCGATTGTCTCTCAAGTCAACCCACATGTTCACCTATTTTTCTTTGCGCCGCACGGTGAGGTTAAAAGTCACCCGCTTCGTGCCACTGACAGGTGTAGGTTCGGCAGGCAAGCCGGTCGCACACTGGAAAGGAAAGGGTAAGGAATGAACTGCGATTTCCTTCTTCCATTAAATCGTCCAGGATGGAGAGGCAACTTTCTTCTCTCAGCTGCTGAACAGTGGCTCAAGCACGAACTGACCAAAAATTTCAAGGTGATTAGAGATCTTGAATTGTTGCCACAGCTATTAGGACAAGATTGGTCGAGTGTGTTCCTCCAACGCTTTGAAGGTGTCATCACGTTCGTCAAAACGTTGCTGTGCCAACCAAATGCTGATTGTTATCCAGAATATGGCCGCGTACGCGTGTATGGGTGTGTTGTGGATATCTTTCCGCACACATTGTTCTTGACTACGACAGGATTGGTTCCATATTTTGAGTGATCCGGATACTGCCGAGCTGGAAAGAATGATTAGAGTTGGTGAGCTCGTAACATGGCCTAAAGTGAGTGTAGTTTGACTATGCAGCCATGTTCCGTAACCCGAGCAGCTACACATGATAGAGAACAGAGCTAGGATTGAAAATCAGATCTATCTTGGGCGCATGGCAGCGAGAAAACCTGCCACGACTAAGAAAGTCAATGCACATCCTCCGCAAGGATCTACTAGCACTGCTCCTCCGGCGACTGGCTCTGACCTTCCGTTGTCCGTAGATTCAGAGGCTGAGGCTGCATTTGCCAACGCCATCCGCCACCCGCTCCGCCGTGTACAGGATAATTCTCCACAAGACCACCTGCGTACTTCGGTGACCAGGCGACGGTGGGCCTCCAACAATACAGAGACCGACATTAAACACCTTGCCTCACGTTCTTCTACTTCACTCCTTGCCCGTCTGCGCACCAAGTCTTTTCCTTCTATCACGTCTCCGTTCTCTCATACGAAAAAAGAGCAAACACCTGTGGACGGAATAGACCAAAAATGGAGCAGCGACAGCTCATTCGAAGACGACATTGATGAGATGGGCTTTTCAAGGACCGGGACCACATACCTGCTTTCAGATGAAGATGTTTAATTGTTACAATGTATGTACAGACTAATATAGTAATACGGTATAAGTACCCGCAAGTTACGTCACATGACATCAGCTGCGATCATAAATTCAAATGTCTGGCTCGATAAGCCAACCCAAGCGACCGACCCGATCAATTCCACCCATCCCCCTTGAGGCTTTCAACGATATGGTCGACAGTGATGAACCGATGGCTACCTCCCCAGAACCAGAGAAGCAGTTGGAAACAGATCTTACACCTCTTAGAGCCCACTACCTCAAGAAGACGCTCATTCAACTGCAGTTCAACCGCGAACTAGATGCAATAACTACCTCGACAGTCAATAATATTTCAACATTTTCTTACTTGGGCCCACCATTCTCCCCGCCGCCAAAAGATGCGCCTCCCGTAGATCTGCCGTTGCTGCGATTCATGTTCCGGCAATTCATCCTCACCTTTCCCTTCATGGCTGCTGCTCCAAAAGACTTTTACTCAGAAAAGCTTCAGCCATTCATGGCTGCTGTCCTTTCCAGGAATCTATCTCCTACTTCAGTTTTCGATGAGGATCCTCAAGATTCCGAGCAGGCAACCCGCATGAAACTATTGGTAAAACTTGAGAGAAACCTTTCTGTGTTCTTAGCATCCGCCACCAAGTTAGTCGAACGCGAAGAAGTGGTCAGACTCACGCAAGTCGATCTTGATCGTCTCCAGGAGCTTTCGAAGAGGAGACAGGCCCGAAATCTAGAAGAAAGAGATCTATTTGAAGTGAATATCGTCAGTGTTAGGACTGTGATCGACAAGGGAAGGGTTCGAAGTCGAGTGCATGAGGTTCGCCAGTTCACCGTATTCGTTATAAATGAATGTTTTCGGAACATTAGGAATTCATCATCCGCACACGCCGCTCGAGATGCCCAGATTGGTTTGTCTCCCGAAGATACGGAGATTTTAGAACCTTAGCAAATGAAGTCAGTCAGTTGCATCTTCCCTTCCGCTGTTCACAGATTGCCAGCTCCGTAAAGCGCATCCCCAGGAAGATATACCGCCTCCTCCGGCTAAAGATAGAACTACTGTTGCTGCTCCAGCTGCTAACTCACCTTTGAGTCCGGCACCGTCAACCAACTCCCAGTTTTTTGACGAGGAAAACCCAACAGCCCAGCCTTCAGGATCTGCCCCGTCGCGACTTGCACGAGAGAAGAATAGACTGACGTTGCGTGCATATCTACATTCTTTACTTTCTTCGTCTACCATCTCTTCGTCGCCCGTATTGAAATCTTTTCTGTTATCTGGGCCAACAACGTTGAGTCCAGAAGAACTTGAGGATGCGAAAAGAAGAGAGGAAGCTGATCAAATTCGAGATGAGGGCAGGAAGCAGTTTGCAAAAGAGATCGCAAGTCGAGTAGACAGCCTGAGGGATGCTGTTAAGAGTGTTAAAGGAGACCTTATGGATAAAGGTATGTTGATTTGGTTCATGTCAAGCTCGAATTGGTCAATTGCATGTAGATGGTCTTACGCAGATCTTTGCAAACGTCAAAGTGACGCCGAACATAACAGACTTGCCCAGTAATTATCAAGCGGTTATTGAATGGGCACGGATGTCGTAGGTATCCGTCGCTTGACTGTTTTACTTTTAATTATCTATAGGCTGGCAGCCACGATCTTTCAACAACTGGTAGCATCTGATGAGTCCTCACAGACCTTTGCTAGCTTGAAACGTCTGCATGGATCGATGCCTTATTTTATGATGAAGACAGTTTTGAAAGTGAGCAATCCTATAAGCATGATCAGAGGTTGGTTCCCCCTCTGGTTTGAGATACACTCACACTGTTTCATAGGAATTTTAGACCTCTTTCTTGCACAGCCCTTTGGAGGAAGGAGTCTTCTTCAAAGGTCAATTTTTGATCTGAGATATTCAAACAAGTTGATGTTCATTCAGGATGTTTTCGAGTTCGTTAACAGAAGAAGTGAAACAACTTGAAGAAGAAATTGAAGCTGTCAAGAACAAAGTTGAGGATCCCATAATCTGCGAAAAGATTAGACTTTTTGTCTACGCGCCACGAGAAATCCAAGATATGTATAAAGCTGATGCAGGTCGGTTCTCGTTGCAAGTTCGCTGTCATTTGATCTCAATACCTCAGTGGCGGAGAAGCTCAATCTTCTGACCGTTGTTCTCAGGTCCGGGGATGAACCTGTCATGTCGAGAATGCAAATGCATCGCATAGCCAAAGCTCACCGTGCACATGCTCAATATCTTCAGCACAGAGAAAGTCTTGCTGACTCGGACGACGACGATGGCCCCCAGGATGATGATGCTTGGCTTTATGAAGACTTGAAGGTTCTAGCTCATCTTTATTCACGACTGAGGGATAGGCAACAGTTGATTGAACTCATATTTGAGGTTATGTTCCAACCTTTCTCAACAATCGACTAATATTCTTTCAAGGGATTTACAGCGGAGTTACTCAAGGACATTATTACAATCTTTTATGCACCCTTAGCACAGGTGTATCGAGCTGCTTCCATCGCAGACTCTCTAAGTGATCTGCAAAGCTTCGTGAATGATCTCATCAAGACAGTCGAGCAGACCGAAGAACGTGAGCACACTTATCTCTCCCTCAACTCATTTATTGTCGTTATCGCAGTCAGTCAAAATGATCCAAATCGGACAGTTCAGGCTTTTATTGATCTCGTGCAACGTCATGAACAATCTTTTTACCATTTTGTTCACAAGGTTCACAGCAAAGGCGAAAACCTTTTCAATAGCCTGATGCGATGGATAGAACTATTTCTAACCGTAACACGGGAAGGACTTGGAAACCCAATAA
>QLOY01002553.1:0-15576 GCA_003313965.1 Megacollybia marginata
CCAAGCATCTCACCATCCATGCATTCTGCACATCCTGTCTTCGTCTGCATGCCATATCCTTTTCGACTTGCCGAAATTCATCTGCGTGACTGTTAACTGGAAAAATAGCAAATTTAACTGCCAGGGAAGAAAGGTCCATCGCTGGGGCGGACTCGGGAGTAGAGTCAGAATCTTTTTTGGGACGATTCTGTTGCAGTTTGCTAGCATCAACCAAGGAAGTAAGAAAGAATGCCGCAGAGATGGGGGACAGTCGGGAAAGATTTTCTGTTTGCAGGATATACTCTATGCTGTCGAGGGAGGGAAGAATTTGATCGAGGGCAGCGCCACCCTGCGTGAATTCATGGAAATCTGGCTTCGAGTGCAACCTGGACTTGTGGGGCCTCCGAGTCAAATGTCTACCCAAAAAACCAAAAAGTTCATCGTCGCTGTCATCCGAGTCATTGTCGTATGGTGCACTAGGTGACTCGGCATAACCTAGTATCAGAACTGTTGGGTGGATCGGAGCATGGTAGCTATACACCTTGCCATCAGACTGGCCAGATCGGCGAGTACGCAAAGCTTGGAGCAAGTATGGAAAAAAAGGTTTCGCCGATGGAGCAATGGTTCCGAAGTCCCTCATGTAAACTATGCGAGACCTTGGAGATTGTTCTCCAGCTGTCACATCCGAGTCGCATGAGGAAGTAGTGGATCCTCGTTGAATATTAACGATGTCGTTAAACATTTTTTGAACTGTATCAGCATGAGGGTCGTTGGAGCTACGGGGGGTTTTGTATAGTGAACGCATAGTGTGCTCTGCATCTGAAACCGGGTGTTGTCAACATAGTATCCTGTCTCCCAAAGGAAATGCACCTTTTCCGAAACCACCGAATTCCCCAAGAGCCAGCTCCAGTGAGTCCAGAACTACGATGTCGGCTTCCTCCTGCTGGGCTAGGAATTTCACCATGGAGTCAATGACGTCGTGACATCCACTTTGGGGGTAATAAAGAGATATAATCGGCTCTGGGAGGGACTCAGGACTTTGCTGATTGGAAGTTGAAAGTGAGTCGTGCATGTTCAATGTGGCCATTTGGACAGAACGTGAAAAGGCATAGGAGATAGCGGCCTGCACTTCTGAAAGAATTTCATTAGGGAAATTCAAACAAACCTGGGGCGCAGGGATGCCAGCTTTGTCTGCTAAAGGTAATTGAGAAGGGTCTTGGAACGGAGGGTTCCAAAGAATCTTTTGTGCTAAGTTGGATGGGAATGAAACGGAAGGTTGTTTCTCTTGAATGACAATGGATGGCTCTGAAGTGGCCTCAGGAGCTATGATGTTAGCGGAATGTAGCATGGTCGTTTGGTTTTGAAAAAGCTGAGCGTATCTTTTATATACTTCGCCTGATGATACACGTCTACAGCTTTCATCCTCCAACAGTGGCGCCGATATTCATGCCCGAGTGGAGAAGGTTCGCCGACTCATCATATGTGGATGCAGTGTCCTCATCAAAAAAAAAGTCCCCCAATTCCCTCTTCATGATATCATCACCTTGGGCATCGATCAAAGAAGCAGAGGTATCTCTCCGATATGTGAGCGGTGCTTGATGCAACCCTTCACCTGAAACCGACCTGAACCACTTTCTCTTAAGCTCGATGATCATCCACAATGTTTGGTAGTAATTCATTTTCAACTGGCGGTGCGGTCCACAGCTTTGTTGAGACGAGTGATCGGAAGGAGGACTGCCCAGTCACGGTAGCAATGCGGGTTCTGTCCCGATGAAGACCCTGCCCTCAGCGCTTATCGAGGACCCTATACAATTTTCCACAGCCTCCCAATCGATCGACACCCTGATTGTACAGCAAATGAGATGACATTTCTGGAACCAGGAGAGCGCAAAGCTCAACCTAACTCAGACACACCCTGCATTTCGATCATGATCTTCTATGTCTGCAGGGGAAGGCAACTC
This sequence comes from Megacollybia marginata, assembly GCA_003313965.1. Lineage (NCBI taxonomy): Eukaryota > Fungi > Basidiomycota > Agaricomycetes > Agaricales > Porotheleaceae > Megacollybia > Megacollybia marginata. The sequence continues at coordinate 1,941 of QLOY01002553.1, forward strand.
AGGGTCCGGGAGATCGTTTACCAAGAGAAACTGTGGGCGCTTGTGTAGAGTGTGATTTGTACAGACATATGCATTCTTTAGCTGTGGAGTCAATCAGAATGAGCTTACTGCTGTAACTTGAAGGACCATCTAATTTCGTACATGAATCGTGTTGCTAGCTATGGCCCGTGCGTACAGCAGTTTTGCACCGCACTATATAGGCTCCGTCTTCTCCACCCGGATCCTCAAGACTAGCGACGAAACTGCAGGAGGGGCAAAAGATAGTGTCGAATCTAGATATCATTAGATGGCGACTGTATCAATGACTCGGGGACAGAAATTACCATCGATACTGGAAGGATGAAATGTTAGGAGCGGAAATGAATAGCAACAGAGCGGGCCGTGTTCGTAGATAACGAGTCTCGAGCACGCTGGATATATAGCAGTTTATAATCCATTCGCTCGTTGAGAATGTCTTATGGAATACCAAAAATTTGACCGTGTAGAAGGGAAATCCTACCTGGGAGCAATAGCCGGGAGAAAAGGATACTGCCGTGAAACTAGTCAAGGTATGGCTGATACATGTAATACAGATCAGGCATACAACTATACACATCGAGCAGCCGCAGTGCGATGGTCAACGCGTTGGGTGCCGGGACCCAGATACAATGAAACGAGCATTGGAAATGGGCGTCAAATCTCTAAGCACGATAATCAATCATCTCTGTTTTTCCTTCAGCCGGTTTCAGATTTATAAGCAGTAAAAATACCGGATAACAGTTGATCACTTTTCGTGAGCACCGGTGGATTCAACAAAGCGACAAAGCGACAAAGATGGAACAAACAACAAACTTACCGCTCTCACAAAATGTCTTCAATACGTTGGCATAGTTGGTGTGCGACAGCTTTGCACAGTCCTAGATCTTGTTATGTAGGGACCAAGATTGTCATCAGTTGACTTCGCCTTGCGGGAAGGGGGTCAGAGATATTATCAGATGTATGGCGTTCATCTCTACAAGGGAAACCCATCGCGAAGACGCAGTGTGACAGCCGGAGAGAACGATCCTTGCTGTACGAATGGACAACGCGACCCTGCCAGTTTCTGATGATGCGCTAACGGAACATGGCGATTTCTCAGACCTCAGATCTCAGACCTCATAGTTTGGTTTCTCCAGTCAGTTCCGACCAAGAAAATAAACACAAACCGCAGCGAGAAACGGACAAGAATGGTCAGTGATCAAATTATTCCCAACAAGGGACATTTCATATAAGGCATTCGTAGATGGTCAGCAACGTCTTCTGGTTTCAAACGCTTACCTTCTCGTGAAACCGACGTGAACTGGAAAGACAGCGCGCATCGGCTTTGTGGGCGTTCTGTAGATCAAATGTAAACTTATCAGAGTGTACGAACCCAGACGAATTGTCAGCAACGTTCAGCGTCAGGACCTGGGCTCTCAACAGCATATGAACATCAATTCCAAGTTCCATCAGCGGAACGCAGTGCCAGTACTAGTTCTCCTGGTTCAGCGAGATCACGGTCTGACATTTCTTCCAGAGACAGAAAAAAGTAGTTTCCGTATCATCTTGGCCATCTTGGCATTGATTTAGAGACTAGCAATGCGCGCAATGAGAGACGCAAGCTGAAGTTCAATGTCACGAGGTTTGGCGGAGTTGAAAGTCAGACAGTGATTACGTAAACAAATTAATGCTGTGCATACCCCGAATTTAGCTCGCTTTTCCATGGTCGTACATTAAGCGCTCCCCTACCGCAATACTAATTAACGCAATATACTCAGCTCGCTCCTGAACGCCTCCGAGTTCCGCCTCGTGACCCGTCCAAATTCTACTGCCTCTCTCTTAACCTCTGTCAATTCATGTCCTCCTCTTTTAGTTCACTAAGCCGTATGCCTTCGTCATTTCCTTTCTTGTAACACAGATGCGGCCCTGTAGCGCGCTTTCTTCTAACCACAGAGAACGACGGCCTTACCTTAGACCAAATGGTTGCGCATATGGGCCGACTTCCTCGAAATGCCAGTATTCCAAACTAACGGCCGTTGTATGAAAAAAGTTCCGAAAGGCGAGTTACATTGAGCTCCGTGGCGTTGCTCAATCCTGACAGGTCACGGCAGTCAACTATCAACGGAAGAAGGGAGAATAGTCTCCGCACCAGACGGTTCTCAAGCATCGCAGTGGCGCATAATATCACTTGCCGCTTATTGATTTCAATGTAAGTCTGATTTGCATGAATGGATTCTCAGTCTATCATCTATTCCATAAGTATGCCTTCGGATAGTATAATACATCAAACCATCGTTCCCAAGTTACCTAGATCAGCCTGCGATGTCGAGGTACTGTTGCCATCTTTTCTCCTATTTCCATTATCACTACCTCTTCCACTCGTCTGACATCTCCGCCCTCCTACACCTCCAAACGAATAGAGAAGGGAAACGGAAGCGCATGCACCGACGGTGAGAGGACAGCAACCGTGTTGCGGTATGTGCGGGCCTTCGTACACCCGTGGAAGCAGTGGAAGATGGTTTCTCGAAAACACGTAGAGCTGTGGGGGTTCTGTGTAAAGAAAGCATCACACACGGATGTATGTGTTCTTTAGATGGAGGGTAAGAAACCAACGGCAATAATGTGAATGTACTCACCACTGAACGTCTTCGAACGTCTTCGGCTGGTCTCAAACTGTTGCACGTTAGTGTCGGCATGGATACAGCGCCGTCGATGCATGGACGACAAACGTAATCAATTGTCCCCGCATTTCGTGAGTAGAAGTTTCCGGAGACGATTTTGAATGTACAGGTTCATCTCATGCTTCAGGGAAATGAGACGGCAATCGCCTCGAGGAAATACAACATACCACCGGCACTGTACACAAAGGCCAAGCTTTCCAATGGTACGAGAGGCACGGCAATATGGCCCCAGTTGCTGAATCTCGGGGTTGCGGTTGGGTAAGGAGTATAGCGATGAGCACTCAGTCTTCGTGGGCCAAATAGGTGAGTGCTTCTTTGAGAGGGAACTTCGGGGAAACTGCGAAAGCAAAAAAGTCACAGATGAGCACAGTGAGGTAGGTCGTAGACGGAAGTCTTACCAGAGAAGAGTTTGATCGAAACCGCAACCACTGCACCATTCGCAATCTTGTTGCCTGACGTAAAAGCGGGAGAAACGACAGCATACTGGTCAAGTCCTCAGGAAATGTATGGCTGAGAGTAAATGATAATTACCGTATGACGTCGCCAGCAAGAGGGTACTGGAGTTTTGATATGTCACACGAGGTAGGAGGTAGGTACCCCCTGCTGACCATCTTAAAAATTTTTGGAAATATACTAAATTGGCATCAAATACTGATGTGAATAGATTTCTGCATTGATGTTAAGCCTGGCGATCATCGGTTGTTTGTCGGTTGTGTTCAGTTACCTGCTTAAGTAAGTCGACTAAATTTTTCTGTGCTTTGGCAATGCTTTGGTCTGATATGCAAAGTCACATCAAAGTGAGGAGGAGTGGGACTCGGATGAAGACGAGCCTGACAATGATCATGACAGGCTATTGCCGGTCATCTGCCATATGAAGACAATGACATCAGACATCTTCCAAAAAAGGTAATCACATGACCCTCAGGTAGGTACCCCCTAGGGTTGACCTTAAAAAATAAACTGACCCCATGTGTGGTATTACAATGCTGAGACCCCCTTGGTCGCCAGTGCATCAATACGAAAGTCTAATTACTGTATCTTGAACATTGAACCAAGGGGGTGTCGGCATCGCAATAAAATACACTGGGTACCAATAGAAATTTCAGCCAACCTAGGACTCTCCCTCCCTCCAAAAAAGGAAATTTCCCGTCACATGATCAGCCCATTTTAGATCTTTTTGCTCACAACATTATTCCATAGATATTTAGTACTAATTCAACTCTAAACTTCTGTGCTATTCAACCAAATGAGTTTGACATCATTCAGAGTTTTCCAAGCAGAGTCACACTGTGACACCATGTGAAAATATGATGCACTCAACACAACATTAATATTGATTTTGTCTTCTTTACAAGCTCATTCTGACCCTAAATATAGTAAGTCATCAATTTAATAGCTATTACCAGCATTTTGGACTCATAGAAATTGTGTTTGAGGCCATGTTCAAACAGAAATTTCAGCTGCCCTGGGACCCTCCCCTCCCCTTACCCTGTGTTGGGCCACATTGCTGACACCCCCTTGCATTGAACCATTAGCCATGGGGGTCCCAAACACAACAAAATGTACCCATCAAAATTCAAAACCCAGTGACATGGCCATCAACACGCATCAACCTCAGTAACTAGAGATTAATCATTGTTTGTAAACGAAAACACAAAGTCGACGGATCCAACTTGAACATACTAGCAACAGAGTTGACTGCCTTCATGTTACTCACAACAGGTGTAGACTTTTTCGTGATGTTCAGCAATGTCCTGTGGCTTCAGAGACCTGTATTTTGTAAGAATTGGAAGACCTGCAAGATTGAACCTGATTGAACAAACAAGAACACATGCTTTACATAACAAGGCCACACTGGCATTAGCAACATTGCGGGTTCCCAATTTGTTCCCAATGATTCTTTGCCAACTAGACGATGTATGCTGCAGTCACCTCCCTCTAACATATAACCAGTCTTGTTGCTTTTGCAGAGGAAATCACAATTACTATGCCACTACACTTGCAATGCATTGATCCTGGCCTAACAGAGCTCGGTCCGCAAGGCTTTCCTGACTGCTTACTCAGTCCCACTTTAGTGGGCCATCCCCAGTAGGGGTGGCAGGTCCGAGTCCACTCAGTAGCAGTCATCATTGACTGAAGGTCATTGCATCCATAACAAAAGGCACAACAGCAGTCTCATTCAGCAGATACAGATTCGCAGTAGTTAACCAGTAAGTTCATTGGTAAGTTCATTCAACAAGATCTCCATGAGAAGCAGACTGGTGAGTGTCTGATGCAGGCAATGGTGCTGCATGCAACTGATCATTTGCCTGAGAATAGAGCTCTCTGACATGAGGATGCATTGGCATCTTCAAACTCTGCTTCTGCAGGAGCCATTGATGGAGATGGTTCTCAAGTAACCAGTCTATTTCTGTACATCATTGCATGGTCCACCTACCCAAGTATAATTCTTGATATGCATGCAATTGTTGGTTTCTCAGCTGAAGCACTGGAATGCAGTACTCATGACAAAGGATTAGAATGTCATCCCAGTGAGATGCTTCACATCTATGTCTGCTACATTGAATGGGATAAGTCATCTGATGGGTAGAAAGTGTGAGCTGCTCTTGTTGCTTTGCTTCTTGTACAGATGGGCATGAGGGATGGGAATCACATATCATAGATTCAATAACATGCTGTTGAACAATTTCAGCCAGCATGCCTTGAAGTCATTCTGCAATGCCAGAAGCTGGTGGTATGGAGACTGCAGTGTACACTGAGGAAAAAAGACAAAACAATGAGTAGTACATACAAAGTAAGAAGTGAGACTGTTCTGGGACCCACATCTGCATCTGCACCTGATTGTGAGCAGCAATAAGGCTGTGAGCTCTACATTGGGGATGATGGCAATCATATCTGGGATCTGTGTTCTGACTCGGAAATGACCATGGAATAGGTGTAGATGTGAGTTGCCGGCATGTCTCACTGAGCTCTGAGACCTTTTCCAATCTTTCCATAGACTCTTATAGACGACATAGGCTTGCATTTGTATGATTCTCATTCCAAATGACTCACTCAGTGGGTTTTGAAGCCATTTACTTGATGGAGCTATCTGCAAGGGAGCAGGGCAACCATCCTTGACATACTGTTTCTGATTTCCTTTCTCAAGTATATGATAAACATATAAAATGTCTAAATTGCTCTTTCTATGTAGTTATTCCAACATTGTTCCAATGCAGCTCTTTGAAGATTGCTTTCATGAACTTCAATTTGCTTCAATTTGCCCACAATTCTTCCAACCTCACACCCTCTTGCCATTTCACTTACTTGCAATGCACACTCCACAGTGTCTTGTATTCATTATTTTGCATTTGTGGGTGAGCTCGAAGAGGTCGTTAGCCAAAGAAGAAGGAAGGGAAAAGTATCAGACCAGCTCAGATGGCATCAGGATGATAGGCTAGCAATCATGATGAGACAATCATGATGAGATATCAGTAAAACCACTACCAGGCTGAGCCAGCACAGATCTGCTCGGAATTGCTCCAAGCAAATTTTAATACTTAGTACTCACAATCAGATGGAAGATATATGCATTTGATCTTATTAATTTGATAAAACTGAACATATACTACTTCAACTTTGTTCAAGTGTGATAATTTAAAGCTCCCCCATACCCATATGTGGGAACATTCCCACATAAAAACCTATGTAGCACTTAGTCTGGGACTTCAACTGTGGATGCAGTACTACCACAAAAGTACCCGATGTCCTTTTTGTAACAGTGACACACCAAGCCCAACTTAGACATATGGCTCTGCAATCAGAACTGATGAGGGACTCTACAGCTTACCATTCTCCATGTTGTCTTTTATTCTCCTTAGCAGGACTGTAAATTGTGAATGATATATCCCCAGTGTCCTGAAAGGTGGACACCATACTTCCTGTACAGGCCAATGTGCTCAAGCAATCAGGTTGAGGCCATTGACATGATCAAACCAAGGAACAGCATCAGGATCAAAGCTGTAGAATGGAACATACTTCTTGAGTTACCAGCTTTCTGAACCAGCCAGCACCACAAGGACCAATTGTTGACCACATGAAGAGACAAGGTGTCAGCTTACCTCAAAATGGACCCTGGTGAGTTATCTTGACTTGGAGCTCTGGCAAGAACTCATATTTGATTGAGCAGCTGAATGTCAGGTGATAGATGTCAATTGACCACCATGTACATAAAGGCTTTCACCATTGACATTTTATAATCTAGTTATCTGACAGGTATCACAGATGTACAGCAGACTACAGCATGCCATATTTTAGTTGGCAGTTGTCCATTACCTTGTTGGTTTACAAACATAGAGAGCATAAGTATGATGCACCATGGAATCCATACACCTGGGTGATCTGCCTGCTCTTGCAGTTTCCACAAAGCAGCATCACTCTATCTAACCCAAATAAGCTACAAAGGTGAAATTCCCCTATTCAAGTCAAGGGGTGTGCAAAAGTAAACATGGTCTTGTATCCTACCAATAAGGTCTCCTAGGGACACCCCTCCTCCTTCTATATAAGGCAGGTTCCCACACCTGATATATAGTGACTTTGTTTCCTGTTTCAAGAGAAATTGTTTGGAATGTTAGCTCCTGTATGTGGCTTACATTGTATACATAATACCACTCATATGTATTCAATGATGACAATTTGAGGATAAGGTGAACAGTGCATTGAATGAGATAGAGTGAGCCCAGGTTGTAATGTTGTATTGCATGTACCAGCAGATGGGCAGTAAATCGTGATGTATGGAAAAGACATCAATACAATTGCTAACTAATTACAAATGAAATAATAAGTAAAAAAGGCTACAAACATCCTCAATTGAAAGTTTGAAAAGTCTATTGAAGCTCAAACAAGAGGAGGAGGAGGAGGAGGAGAATCTATTACCAGCATGGTCTCAAGATGGAACACCAGGCCTGGAGAGTATCCCAATGAGGCAAGGAAGTAGATACAGAAGTAACTAGGTATCTACTTGTCATTGTCTCCAGAACTGACAGGGCCAATCACACAGAAACCACATGGGAAAACCACAGTTTAAAAAACCCTGCAGTTGAACAGAAGCAATAGAAACTGTTGAGCAGTTTCGTGCAGTATTAGCTGTGAAAGAATACAACTCAGTCTAGTTCTAAGAGACTGAGGTGTGACAGTAACGTGCATCTACATATACACGGCGCTAGCGCCTAACAATTAGCCTTGGCGTCAATCGTCCAACACCCCCCCTGACACTAAGGTCGAAGTGATAATAGTTGTACGATACGATCGTGAACTTCGGGCGATACACTGCTTGCTCAGCAGCCTTCCCTAGTGAGATGTATTCAGCACCAGTGGTTGATGTTGTGATGCATTGTTGATGTTTTGAAGCCCAGACTGTGGGTCCAGATGCCATGATACTGATGTAACCTGATGTGGACCGTCTAGTGTCAAGACATCCTGCATAGTCTGTGTCGGCATAGATGTAGGGTTTCAGTTTTGTTCCGAAATCATCGGTATCGTCATCTCTCAGTCCTCGATAAACAATTCGATAATCGAGAGTTCCCTTTATATATCGACACACGTGGATTAGGGCATTCCAATGTACCTTTCCTGGATTATCCTGGAATTGAGCTAAGAAACTGACTGCAAACAATAGGTCTGGCTGGGTTGAGGCTTGTCCCCACATGACACTCCCTAGTAATGGTCGGAATGGTTTATCTGACATGAACTCAACCTCATCAGGTGGGAGGGGATATGGTATGCGTTCGAGCTGTAAACCAAGAACGAGGGGAGTTGGTGCAGAGTTTAGGTTGAATAAGTTGAACGCTCTTAACATGCGTTCAAAGTATGCCGATTGACTGAGCGTGATGTCCCTGAGTTCCTTATCTTGAGTGACCGTGACCCCAAGCATGAGGTTTAGATCATCGGAGTCGGTTAGCTCCCAGTGCTTCCTAAGTGCGTCTTTAGCCTTCAGTGCTCCCTCTGCTGTACTGCTTGCCCCTTTCACATCATCCGTGTACGTTCCAGTGAGTGTGTATTCTTCACCCTCGCGTTTGAATCGGATACATGGATCAGCCAATGATTTGGTAAAGTTTTCTTTTTGGTACGTTTCATCAAGTGTTTTTCCCCATAGATGTCCAGCTTGCATCATTCCGTATAGGGCCTTGATCAGCAAGCATACCCTGTTATCACCTTCCAATGCGAAGCCTTGCGGTTGTTCCATGTGGATCGTGTGATCGATGTCTGCATTAAGGTATGCTCCCGTGAAGTCTACCTGCCACATGATCAACTTGAGCTGTGCAATGATGGCAAACATCATTCGCAGCGATTCCATACGAACGACGCCCGCGTAGGTTTTGTCATAGTCAACCCTGTGAATCTGCATGAACCCCTTGAAGACATATCTGGCCTTTCGTTTGATGATATTCCCAGCTCCATCGTACTTGTTGGCATAAACCCAATGCCCCTTCATTACAATCCCCTTTGGTGGTCTCTTAACCAATCGGTACGTCCCCTTCTTCTTGAGGTTATCAATCTCAGCTTTCATCAGCGCCATCCAAAGGTCTGGTCGCTCCATGGCTTCTTTGAAGGATTGTGGGATGTAGATGTCATCGTTGAAGGATAAGAATGCCCAGGGGTCCACCATGAATACCATGCCTGCCCATGGTCTCCGATTCAGTTTCTTTCTGTTGGTTGCCCAGTCTATCCCTCGATTCTTCGCGATCTGAACTTCCCTTTCAGATTCCCTACTTCGTTGGATTGCAGTCATTGCTGTCTTGGTTCTGTTTGATCTTCGTGGAGCAACAGGCTCATCACGAATGGCTTGATCCTCTCCTTCTACTACATCAGGTGGGATGAATCCAGGGGCTCCTATATCTGGTTTGTCTGCAGGGATATCCTGTTCATCATGATCAGGATTTTGAACTGGGATTTGGTCATCAGGGTCACTGTCATCGTTGTCGCAGTCGTCTGGTGTATCAGGTATGTGACCACAATTGTCCTTTTCTGATTCCTTGAATATAGGTGCAGCTGGTTCATCGCTTTGTTCATCCACCTTCGGTAGGCTCCAATGACCTAATCCTTCTTTGAAGATGACGTCTCTGGACTCTATTATCTTGTGAGTTGCTGGTATGTATACCCTGTAACCCCTGTGCCCCATGTATCCAATTAGTTTACCTTGGATAGATCTTGGAGACAGTTTACTCTCCCCCTTCTCCTTTGGGATTTTGGCCCATGCATCGCACCCTAGTGGGCGCAAATGTGAGACATCTTGGCGTTTCCCAGTCCATAGCTCTGCTGGTACCTCATCGGGGTGGTGTGATGATGGAATGAAGTTCTGCAGATAGATTTGGGAACTTGCAGCTTCCCCCCACATGGACAGAGGGAATGCACCATCTTGGAGTATGGTTCTTGCCCCCTCAATGACCGTTTGATTGGACTTTTCGGCCATACCATTTTGGGCGGAGGAGTAAGGTGGGCCTGTTTTGAGAATGATTCCATGCTCTGCACAGTAAGTTTTCCAGGCTCCATTTATGAATTCCTTGTCCACTCGAATTCTCTTCAGCTTCTTTCCCGTTTGCTTCTTGGCCATAACATGGTATGTCTTCAATGCTTCGAGCGTTGTTGGTGCTTCTCGATTGGAAAGGAAGTATGGAACCCAGTACGACGTTCTTCCATCACTGATGATTAACATATAACGCTTTCCACCAGCACTTGTCGTTCTGCTGGGTCCCCAGAGGTCCAGATGAACGCGTTCCAGGATTTCCGTTTCTCGTGCTACCACTTCGTCAAATGGCCGTCTAGTATGCTTTCCCATTATGCAATCTATACACTTTCCTTCAGCTTTCCTTTCAGTCACGTCCAAACCGTTGACGAGACTCCGAGTTGACATTCGAAGTATCTGTTCAATGGCTGCATGGCCTAGTCTTCTATGCCAGACTTTGATCGATGTCAGTCGCGTATGTGAACGGGATGATGCAGCTTTGATGGTATCCCATGCGTCTAGCCTATACATTCGTCCTTCACTCGTCGCTTCCATTACCGCCTTTCTGTTCTGTATTACCGTCATTTTGTTCTGATCCCACATGCCCGAACAACCTGCCTCTGCAAGTGAAGAGAGTGATATCAGGGAATAGGATAGCTCTGGAGTGTATAGGACACCCTTTAGGATAACAGTGCGCTCTATGCCTTTTACTGACATGTTGAATTGAACATTTCCAGTGCCTTGTATTTCGAAATGAGCGCCTTCCTTTGCTGCTCGTCTGGTTCGATTAGTTACTGGGGTATATTCCACGAAATTTGAGCGTTTTACCCAGCAATGATGTGTAGCCCCGGAGTCGAGGTAGGTTTTCTTTGTGCAAAAAGATTCAGGTGTATTGTCCTTGGAAATATGGTATGAATTGGTTGTAGATACCATTACAGCCTCCCCAACGCTCACTTCTTCCCCTAGAATGGAATCAGATGATGCGTTTCTGTTGGGAAGGTTAAGGTTTGGTGATGTTGGATTCGGGTGCGTACCACCATAGCCATCATACTGTCCACTTGGGTAGCTATCAGATTGGGCAGAGAGAGTGTAGATGTCCATGGGCGAAGATACCTGCATTAGGTTCGCAGTGTGTGCACTTTCAGGTGTTACATTCGGTGCAGACGCTTGGGAAGTATTAGTTATAGGTCTGTTTTTGTTCTTGCTCCACGGAGCCTGTCCCGCTTTACCTCCTCCCTCAGCGTAACATTCATCAATTGTGTGGCCTTTGTGAGGGAGTTTATCTGCTCCGTGGGAGGGGTTCCAGCATTCCTTCCCATTGTCCTTTCCCTTCTTTGAGGTTTGCGCTTTGAAGAGTAGTGCTTTCACCTGTAGTGCCTGTTTCTCCTCCTCGTGTCGCTGCTTTCTGTCCCTTAGCCATGAAATTCTGACTTCATTGTAGGCTTCTTGGAACGTGCTGTGCCTTGCTGCGATGGTGACGACTGTGTTGTACTCTTTCCCTAGGGATGACAAGAATATGACCTTGAACTCTGGGTCAGTGATTGTCGAGCCGAATCTTGCAGCTGTGGCTTTCAATTGCTGCAATTCTTTTGTGTGTTCTTCGAGGTCTTCATCAGGACCCAGCTTTTTCCCCTGGAGTTCGTCTTCTGCCATCATTCGTTCAACTAGTGTCGTGCCATCAAACTGTGCATTGAGTGATCTCCACATTTTTGCCACACCATCTTTTGGGGCCAGGGAGAAATTGCTCAGGTTGATAATGTTGTGGAATACTATTCCAGTCATATGCCGTTCCCATAAGTCCCATTCTTCTGGGGACGGGGTGCTACTACTCCATGCAGTTGGTTGTATGCTCGAAGTAGTTGTCGTTGTTTCTGTACCATCCGATGCTCTGGTGACAATGATTTTTTGTTGCATGGTAGCAGCTGTAGGGCGTGTGAGGGTGCTGTGAAGATAGGCAGTGAGACCTTTCGCGCCTGCTGTGATGACAACGAGATCTTTGAATGCTTTCCAGGTTGCCTGTCCATTGAATTGTGATTCAGTTGGGAAGATTTGAATGTTCGGTGGAGCGCCGGATGACATGGGTGAGTCGATAAAGACTTTAGACAATGTGAGTTTATTCTACTTGGTTGGGCGGGGCCAATAACCTGTTGAGCAGTTTCGTGCAGTATTAGCTGTGAAAGAATACAACTCAGTCTAGTTCTAAGAGACTGAGGTGTGACAGTAACGTGCATCTACATATACACGGCGCTAGCGCCTAACAATTAGCCTTGGCGTCAATCGTCCAACAGAAACATCCACCATACCCTTCAAGTGAGTCTTTGAGATTTCTCAAGTGGAAATTCAATCAACCAACACAAAAAATAGGCTCAGACCAAAGAATCAGGTTGAAACATGAGATTTCAAGTTGCTGGCCTGTTTATGTCAGGTGTGAGCATTTGAAGTTAGTATGTAGCTCAAGTTGTAATGATATATCATTTCACAGGTAGAATCTGACCTGGAGGGGTATGGTTTCTGTTTCTTTCAGAGCAGAACAATATGCAATCATGCCATTGAGCACACCCACTGAACAAGCATGATGATAGCCTAGCCTGATATGATTTGCAACTGTGATTTATAATAGAGGCTATCAGCTTGTCACTGAGTGCCAAGTGTGCTTGTGTGTTGCTAGCACTGATATATTAGGCTTAGTCATATTGTACTGTGCTTGCCTTTCTGAACACATAAGCTACAAGGAGGACTTCACGGAGTTGGGGAGTCCACCTCTCTGCCCCTCTGCCCCATTCTGCCCCACTCTCATATGTTATTTTGACAGTATATATTGATATTGTATAGTTTACAAAACCCTATCTAGACTTGCTTGGTGGCTCATGATGTTGTGTTTGTGCTGTAGGGACACTGCAATGTTAGTGACAAGGCTGACAAATATTACCAAACAACATACGCGTCTCCGTGCTGACGCGCTCTGCGGGCGCTCTGGTGGGTGTTTCCCATTCATGTCCAGGTGAGTTATACTAATTTAATGCCATAGCAGCCTCATGGAGACAATAACAGTGGACCGGCTGTGTGCTAGAACAGAGTAAGGAAGCACATGGCACTTGTGCTCCTGGTGGCTGTGAGGCTCAAAACCCAGCTTGTGCAGCTGCAGCGACTTGTTTCAGACCATACCCTGCCTTGTAGACAAACCAGCTACATGGGCAGTTGGTTTCATCCTCAATTTGGAGACACTAGTATTGCTCCTTCGGGTTGCCTTCGGGCTTCAGCATCATCATGGTAGTGTTGAGGGTCGTGAATATCACGTGCATAATTATTGCCACGCTCCTCAGTGCGGATTACTGACCTAAAGGGATAAACACATTTTGTTTTATTAATTTTATTACTATATAGTAGTTTTTAGCAAGAATATGCACTGGGGGAGCTGTCCTGGTAACCAACTAAAAAGTATAGACGACACTGTCATGCAGGTCAAATACAAAGT
>QLOY01002559.1:0-25539 GCA_003313965.1 Megacollybia marginata
TTAGGCAAGGCTCGCATTGGTGTTTGTGCTTCGGGTTCGGGTTCAGTTTCATTCTAACTTGCTCTGTAATGTAATCTCTTATTCGATTGTCAAGATTGGTAATTAGGTATGACTACTTGTGATTCAATGTAAAGTCTGCAAAGTCCTGTTATGCAATACAATGTTCTGAAATCTATTGTAAGGCCCAATAATGTTTTGTAAGAGTTGGAAAGTATTGTAATGTGTTATAAAGGCTGAAAAGTTGTATAAAGGTAAAAAATCTCTATAAACCCATGTAAACTGGTACTACCTTAGCAATACTATATATCAGATTACAAATGGGCAGTGGATTGGGGGATAGCCCTATAAAGGTTTATAGGGCTTTGTTGGGTATATAGGAGTTTTAGGGGGTTTACATGGTGTTGTAGCTGACAGGCCTTTTCCGTGATGACTGTAACAGCCCAATGCAAAGAGCAAGACAGAATACTCCCCATGCAAACTATTCTCAGCATCTTCCAATGGTCTAGGTCCACTGGCAATGAGATGATGTTCTTCTTCCTCAGGCTCTACCTTCACCTTGATGGGATCAAGTGGTGCAGAAGTAGGGATTGGCAGCTCAGCCTTTTGAAGGCGGACTAGCTGGCTAGTCCACCTGAGAACGGATCATGTGAAATGGCTCCATCGGTAGCAACTGTCTTCACTGATGGGGCAATCGCGTAGGTAGTGTATAAATAAAGGTTCCAGCCCATCTTGGCGTGTAACTATGGGAAGTAGTTGATGTGGCTCTTGGTTGGCATATCGGTCAGCAAATACATTGTAAGCACGGTAGCGAATAAGATGCTTTGTCATGATCAAAGGGGTCAGGTGGAGGTGGAAAGGACTCAGAGGGTGAAGACCAAAGAGGCATGGCAGTGTCTGGTACCACAGGCCTATAATCAGTACTAGGCAAGGGGAGATTTTGATCACATACTTTGGAAGCAATAAAATGAACTGTGGCAACTGACGATGATGAGTGGTGATGAAGAGTAACTGGTCACCTTGTGTGACTGTTTCAAGTCAGTTCGATCACGCGGTGTTGAGTGCGAGAGTCAGCTAAAGAATAAGGGAATATTAGAGGAATATTAGAGGAATTGTCATTATGTATACTAATTTGCCACTAATAATGCCAATTTTTTGGACTCAGTGCCCTTAGCCAGATTGTTGCTAACATGACTAACTTAGTAAATGATTAGTGAAGTCCCTTTTTCCTGATGCGCCCTGACGGTTCTCCATCACTAGATGCTGATGGTCTTCTCAACGAAGTTCCCTGGCCGAAAAGATGTTCTGAAGAGTAGGGCATTCTCCTCCCTCAACACTCTACCTCATTGGTTTACTGTACTCTTACACTGATCAAAAAACTAAACATCACTGGCAAGCACTCAATAAATATCCGACCTTCAGAGTTTACGCTGTTTCCCCCTTTCATCGATGATCACACCCAGACACGCTCCTGGAAGCGGTACCAAACGACGCCATATTTCCTCGTCGTCGTATCCATCTGGGCGCAATTTCGTCCAGACTCTTTCGTCGATACTTTCCATAGCTTGAGGCTTGAACCATCGTCTCATTGCCGCGATGACACCCAACTGTTTCTTCGGCGCATCCATTTGCGTATCCACGAGGAACGCATCCTTGAAGCTCATGAGAGTGTAAAAAGTAAAAGATGCATGAGTCAAATCTATCATCGGCACATCATGTTCAATGCAAGCAAATCGTCGTACAACATTAACCGTACCTTTGTTCTTCCATTTCCGAACATCATCCCCTCCTTGCTCGATTTTGCGTTTCACAAGATCTACAGCATGCTGAGAATATCTCAGTCAACGTTTGAGCAGGCAAGGTCAGTGAGCATACACACCTTGTAACTATATGGACGATCGATGATATCGGGAACGGTCCAAACCGTCTTTGTGGCATTTTCCGCCCGGTCCCCAACGCAGAGGTAGAGCTGTCCATTCATAAAGTAATCTCCGTCGCGATCGCAGTCTAACACCTGTACTGACGCTCCGGGTTGGACAAGCTGAGACCAAAGCGATGGTTCAATTACGGTGTAGGTGGCCCCCACCGGCGAGTATATCTGCAAAACCAGATGTTTTGGGTCAAGACGACGGCGATAGGGTTCAAGTTTATGACTATAAAAGCTGACGAGGGCTTGGATTGCGTCCTTGAAAGAGCGGTTTTTTAGTATGTTTGTCCCTTCCAGTACACTGACTTACTTCATACGTTTCAGGCAACGGAAGGACTACGCGTTGTCCCAGAGATGTGTTAAATACGAAGGTGACGGTTGGAATATGATCGAGTTTGTCCTGACGATCCCTGCCGGTGGGACGATTCCACGTCGACTCTGAAGAAGCTGAGGACAGACTGGGAACAGGGGATCGACGACCATCTTCGGTTATCGGTGCAACGAATGGGGTGATGGATGGAAGAGACATTCTGGGAAAAGCACTGTCCGAGTCTGAGGTAGGTCTATTTAAACGATTGGCGCTAAAAAACAAAAAAGCTGTATTTGGCGCTCGTCTCCGAGTCAAAACGTGACAGGTTGGCGCTTGATATGAGTACTTGGAAGGACAATAAGATCTTTTGAAGGTTGATCGCTACCATGTTCTCAGAACAAAAATGGTTAGCACGAAGCTGTGTTGTTACCTACATCAGGAACCTTGCCTGTTGGAAATGTTGCGGAGAAAGTTAACAGACATTCCACTCTCAGTACCGTTACTTCCAGAGGAACTATTTGATCGCGTTCATCGAAGGGAGTGATCATAGACCGAGCTTATGAGCAATCCAGACGCGTCGACGTCCTTAGCGGCCTAGTGATCCAGTTTGTTTTTCGGGAACGAGAAGTCTCATCTGACATTCAACGCCCGTCAACCCTTGTATCAGTGCGTATTTTTATAACAAGTGCGCCCATACATCGACTACAATTTATAGATTGATATCCGAACTTCAGAGTTTAGATTCCTAACGAGAAAACGACCCTACCCCATTATTTGCAGCTTGTCGGTTTATTCGGCCTTTCTATCCTGCAAGTATACTCCTTCTTTTCCTCGATGATCACTCCCAAACACGCGCCCGGAAGGGGTACCCAAAGACGCCACATTTCCTCATCGACGTATGTATCTGGATGTAGTTTTGTCCAGACTCTTTCATCGAGACTTTCCAAAGTCTGAGGAGACCTGAACCACCGTTTTATTGTCGCAATAACCCCTGATGTGTTCTTCTTCGGCGCATCTGCTTGGGTATCCGGGAGATACGCATTCTTGAAGCTTCTGAGGGTGTAGAATGTGAAAGATGCAGGAGTTAAATCTATCAGAGTATAATTATTCATCATCAAACAAACAAGCAAAACGTACCTTTTTTCTTCCATTCCTGGACTGCATTGCCTCCTTGATCAATCCTACGGTTCACAAGTTCCACAGCATTCTAAATAGAAATCTCTCAATCAGCGTTAATTAGAGTAGGACTGTATACTCACCTTGTAGGTGAACGGACAATCGATAATATCATGTACATCAGGAACAGTCCAAACGGTCTTTAACCCATTCTCTGCCGGTTTTCCAAAGCAAAGATAGACGGGTCCATGAACAAAGTCACTTCCGTCATGATCTACACTCGAGACTTTTATCAATGCGCCGGGGTGTACGAGTTGAGACCAGAGTAATGGGTCGATGATGGCGTAAGAAGCTCCGGACCATATTTCCAGAATGGTTTTGTCGGGATCTGGATGGACCCTTGGGGGACCTTGTAAAAAGCCTTTGTGGGTTTTGCAAAAGGAGCTTAGGGATTGGATTGCGTCCTGGTTTTTATCAGTACCCGGCGCGCGGCGTTTGGGTGGAGAGTTGGGTGGGACTTACTTGGTAGGTGTCTGACAAGGGAAGTATTATGTGTTGTTGTTGAGAAGGGGGATAGTCCAATATGAAGGTGACGGTTGGAATAGGAGTGTGGTCTGGTTTGTTATCATACTGCCAGTGCTCTTTGCTGCTATCGGGAAGATTCAACGTCGGGACTGTTGAATCGGACTCGGCTAAGGACAGAACAGGAGATTGGGGGATTTCTTCGGGTATTGGTGTGAGGATACCACTGCCATCATATGAGATGGTGACCGATGGGGAAGACATATGGTGGAAATGAAGGTTGCTACAGCTTTTGTGGGACTTATTTATACATTTGAGAGCGCTGGTTGAAAAGCTGTGTTTAAGTTACAGGGCGTTGTCAGATGGGTATTAGGTGGTATCAGATATCAATTGGTGGCGCTTGATATATAACTTTGGACAGGTGTGGTGCCCGCGGTAGACAGATGAAGTAACTGGTGAACGTTTGAACCTGACGCGTCGAGCAGACAGATTCTTTCAGACTAAAGTGACAGACGACAGGCTGTTGAGCTCTGACAGTAATAGCTTTGGCTATCCAACCCGGTAAGGACAGGGAACAAAGTCTCCATGCAAAGTCGAACGATGTGAACCGAAAAAGGAAGGTGATGATCACGTGCACATTTGGCGCACGTTTCACTGCATCGACGAATAAAAAGCTGAACCCGTCTAGTTCTCGTCTACGTTCTACGCAAGCGCCAAACAAACGCTCAGTGATGGAACCAAAGCAGTCGCGACGGACTCGGAAAAGCATTTAAGCGCGTATCCTTCCTTCCCACCACCCTTTGACCTGACCAATGACCTCTACCAAGAAGATCATAACAGTGTTCTGCGCGACTGGCAAGGAAGGTTCCGGTGCAGTGAAATACCTCTGCGAAGACGGGACATTTCATGTAAGAGCTGTTACGAGGAAGCCAGATAGCGAGGCTGCTAAGGGTAACGTTTCTCAGGCTTCAGTGCGTTTGTGATTCTCGGAGACACTTCTGGTAATGATTACGATTGGTGGCCCACCAATCCTAATGGTGGGACAAAAATGACCCTCAGCGTTGGAATTGTTGTATCTGACTTTGAACCTTCCTTGGTATGAAAATTGACGACAGATTCTTCTCAATAGCACTCTCCATCCACTCAAAGCCTCGCTGTTAGACCCTTCAGCTCGTCTGCCAATAGCTTCCAATAGCTTCCCCATCCTATAAAGTCTATCAGGCATGTCAAGTTCAATCCCTGCGAGCTGCACGCAATTCGCCCGAAGGTATGTATGCTATAGTGTTGTTATGAAAGCTTTTTCTAGGTTCTTTAAACAGGTTCTTCGCCTACGAGCTTGCACGTATTCCATCTTCATGCCTCTCCGGCAGCGATGGCAAATAACAGCTAGTTAAGCAGTATGTGCTTGTTGCTGTTTGTATGGAAAATCGGGCTATGGAGCCTTGACCCGCTTCCCTTGCGTACACTACTTGACGATAATGACGAGATAGAAAACCTTTCGGACAAGGACGAAGCCTTGAAACCCCGACTTCAGCTTACAATTGTGCTCGCTATATCCCCAGTGTCTCTAGTGCTGTAGGGAAAACACCCTCATGCATCCCGATATTAGAGCCATCGATCCCGACCCTCTGGTCATGACCGCTGATATTATTATTAATGACTGGTAGCAGTCATCCTTCCGTTCCGAGCACTCCGGTATCATGTCCCTGATTTTATGCCCCACGACTCCTCAGCCCTCGACTCTCATTGGCAGATTGCTTTAATGCATTCCCATATCAACCACGACCATACAACGAAATTCGGAATCCACGTTCCTCTTCCACGACCATCGCCTGAAAGAGGTACCTAACGATGCCATATTTTCTCATCGTCATCTGGATATAATTTCGCTCTTTTATTGAGGCTTGAACCACCGTCTCATCGTTGACAGGTCACTACTCCGATGGGTTCGGTTCTGGACTTAAGTTGGGCTGGCAGGCAATGATGACGACGATGAATGCGCAGACGCATGTTCCGCTGACCGCCGTTGTACATGGCAGAGTTTTATGGGGCAATTGAAGTGTTGAGCGCCCAATGGTTTTTAATCATCACAGTCGAAATTAACATCAATGAGTGCCTCGATGGATTCTCGTTTTTTTTTGTGCCGGAGGAACTGCGATTCAATATCGAACGCAGCCAACATCATTTGTTTTCTTCCCGAAGCTTTATGTGGCTCACTGTGGACTTGGAATTTACTGTCTTACACGCTGCTGTTGCCGCAATGCTGGCCCGTTCTGCTAGGAATCGGAATCAAATTTATACTGTAAACAAGCATCTCGAATTTCTCTTCGTAACACACATCCAATCATGCGTTCCCTACTGGATAACGATGAAGAACTCCAGCGCCTACGTCTGGCTCTCAATTGAGGACTCGTATACAGACGACGGGATCTGATTTCTTTGTGCAATGTCTTCCTTGTGCTTGAACAGTTTATAAGATTCGATGCTTATCTGTACACTCTCAGTCAGATGAAACCTAGAAGAAAAGCACAAGTACCTGTACTCGCTCATGAAGACGACGCGCTTGCACAATTTTGCCATGGATTCTATAACTCAGCACTGGAACCCTCTTCAAATATTCTCTCCAGTTCTGACCTTGGTATTGGAAATATTTGATCCGGGCCTCAGCTATGTCTGATCTGAGCCTAATAGAGGATCAAAGGCCCAGCCTAGGAATAGACGTAGTGCTTACCCATTGAGAGCCGGAGTCTTGCATTTAGAAACAAGGCGGGAATCAAGCATATCGTTTACTATTCCCTCCATTAATGCGTCAGCGATCGCAGAGACCTCCTCTTTGAGCATTTCTATAGCGATGGGCGGAAGTTTTTTATGCAGTGACTTGGCGACCAAGGCAAAAAGTACGGTCATGGTTATGATATACCAGAGGGGTTGGTTGGTAGAAGCGGAGGCTGCTGTGGATTCGGATAAAGCGTCGACAGTTTCAGGCACAAAAGACATCATGATTGTGTTCTGCAGGTTCAAGATTTGAAGTTGGTCCACGTTACATTTTATGAGTTAAAAATGAATTTCTACTAACGCTAACAGCTGTAGCACAGCCACACTGATGGCTACCGATGGCTACCGATGGCTGACATAAAATCCGTGCTGCTCGGGTGACATCGGGTACACAGATAAGGATACATAAACACGGAGCTTAGTGAGTGCAGGCGTTAGTATCAATAGAAACATAGAAACACTACGTGAGGCCCAAAAAAAGACAGGTGAAAAAGGGTTTGTGACTTGTATTGAGAAACAATTTGTTTTTCATTTGAATAAGTAACCAGAATACCATTGGGATTCATCATCTTTTTCTCTCGAAATTGCTAACTCACGAAAGGAAAGATTTTACGAACGAAAAAGAGATCGGGGACAAAGGGGTTTTACCTTTTTCAGCCGAAAAAGCTTTCCTTTTGTGAGTTAGGAATTCCAAGTGAAAAAGATAATGAATCCTGATGGGATTCCAATTAATTTTTCAAAAGAAAAATGATTTGTTTCCCAATACAGTTTGCGAGACCTTTTTCTCCCGTCTTTTTTTGTGCCTCACGTGGTGGAAAGGGGCCGTCCGATCCTCTCTACGGGGTTATCTCAACATAGGACCCCGATCACTAGGCGTGCCATCATTGATGCAGATGAGGGCTGTAGAATTTATTTTTAGATTTCTTGTGGACAACTTCAAACCTTTTGAACCTGCAGAACAGAATGTCTTTTGTGCCTGAAACTGTCGACGCTTTATCCGAATCCACAGCAGCCTCCGCTTCTACCAACCAACCCCTCTGGTATATCATAACCATGACCGTACTTTTTGCCTTGGCAGCCTTGGTCGCCAAGTCAATGCAAAAAAAACTTCCGCCCATCGCTATACAAATGCTCGAAGAGGAGGTCTCTGCGATCGCTGACGCATTAATGGAGGGAATAGTAAACGATATGCTTGATTCCCGCCTTGTTTCTAAATGCAAGACGGCTCTCAATGGGTAAGCACTACGTCTATTCCTAGGCTGGGCCTTTGATCCTCTATTAGGCTCAGATCAGACATAGCTGAGGCCCGGATCGAATATTTCCAATACCAAGGTCAGAACTGGAGAGAATATTTGAAGAGGGTTCCAGTGCTGAGTTATAGAATCCATGGCAAAATTGTGCAAGCGCGTCGTCTTCATGAGCGAGTACAGGTACTTGTGCTTTTCTTCTAGGTTTCGTCTGACTGAGAGTGTACAGATAAACATCGAATCTTATAAACTGTTCAAGCATAAGGAAGACATTGCACGAAGAAATCAGATCCGGTCGTCTGTATACGAGTCCTCGATTGAGAGCCAGACGTAGGCGCGATGAAGAACTCCAGCAGGGAACGCATGATTGGATGTGTGTTACGAAGAGAAATTCGAGATGCTTGTTTACAATATAAATTTGATTCCGATTCCTAGCAGAACGGGCCAGCATTGCGGCAACAGCAGCGCGTAAGACAGTAGATTCCAAGTCCACAGTGAGCCACATAAAGCTTTGGGAAGAGAGCAAATGATGTTGGCTGCGTTTGATATTGAATCGCAGTTCCTCCAGCACAAAAAAAAACGAGAATCCATCGAGGCACTCATTGATGTTAATTTCAACTGTGATGATTAAAAATCATTGAGCGCTCAACACTCCAACTCCCCCATGATACTCTGCCATGTCCAACAGCGGTCAGCAGAACATGCGTCTGCGCATTCATCGTCATCATCATTGCCTGCTCGCCCAACTTAAGTCCAGAACCGAACCCATCGGAGTAGTGACCTGTCAACGATGAGACGGTGGTTCAAGCCTCAATGAAGGAGCGAAATTATATCCAAGAAAATATGGCATCATTAGGTACCTCTTTCAGGCGATGGTCGTGGAAGAGGAACGCGGATTCCGAATTTCATTTTATGGTCGTGGTTGATATAGGAATGCAGTAAAGCAATCTGCCAATGAGGTAGAGAATCGAGGGGGGCATAAAATCAGGGACATGATACCGGAGTTCGGAACGGAAGGATGACTGTACTTTGCTACCAGTCATTAATAATATCAGCGGTCGTGACCCGGTTGGGGTCGGGATCGGTGGCTCTGATATCGGATGCATGAGGGTGTTTTCCATACAGCACTAGGGACACCGAGGATAGAGCGAGTACAATTGTAAGCTGAAGTCGGGGTGTCAAGGCTTCGTCCTTGTCAGAAAGGTTTTCTATCTCGTCACTATCGTCAAGTAGTCACTAGTGTACGCGAAGGAAGCGGGTCAAGGCTCCATAGCCCAATTTTCCATACAAACAGCAACAAGCACATACTGCTCAACTAGCTGTTATTTTCCATCGCTGCCGGAGAGGCATAAAGAAATACGTGCAAGCTCGTAGGCAAAGAACCTGTTTAAAGAACCTAGAAAAAGCTTTCATAACAACACTATAGCATACATACCTTCGGGTGAATCGCATGCAGCTCGCAGGAATTGAACTTGACATGCCTGATAGACTTGAGAATAGGATGGGTTTGCTATTGGCAGCTATTGGCAGACGAGCTGAAGGGTCTAGACGTCTAACAGCGAGGCTTTGAGTGGATGGAGAGTGCTATCGAGAAGAATCTGCCGTCAAATTTCATACCAAGGAAGGTTCAAAGTCAGATACAACAATTCCAACGCTGAGGGTTATTTTGTCCCACCAATGGTAAGTGTCTTCCG
Organism: Megacollybia marginata; assembly: GCA_003313965.1. NCBI lineage: Eukaryota > Fungi > Basidiomycota > Agaricomycetes > Agaricales > Porotheleaceae > Megacollybia > Megacollybia marginata. The sequence continues at coordinate 9,589 of QLOY01002559.1, forward strand.
AGAATCACAAACTCACAGTTGGTCACAGCAAAAACACCATACGCTCCTTCCAAAGCTCTCACAACAGACTATTTATCATCCACAGTATTTCACTGCACCGGAACCTTGCTTGCCAGTAGGGCAGAACACTGTTATGATTCCGCGTCCTTACTTTAGTAAGACTCGGTCTTACCCCATTGGGGACCGTTCCTGAACCGATCTCCATAAGGCAAGTCTTCTTTCCTTCTCTTCTTTCGACACGCGACGATGATGCCATACCGATATGCCGCCCTCCTCTAACCGCCATGTATAAAATGGCTTATGTCGTATATCTGGGGGTAATCAAGTTATCAAGATACGGATTTCAGTGGTTATGTACCTACTTAAGTCATATACCTTATAAGTGTGCATGGTATTATGTGTAGCTGTGGACTGATTATGTCATGTTAGTTCGACTCTTGATCATGCTTAATTTATTATTTTTGCTTTACTGCCTGCAATGCCGTTCGCCATTCTGTTCGAAGTTTGTATATCCTTGTCATTAATCAATATATACAATATATACAATAAGTATACAGCAATTGTGATTGGGCTAGTGTGTCTTTAATTTCTTTGGGTCTCAACCATGGGTATTCCTGGAGATGCATAAACACCATTTTTCTCCGCCATTCCCTTGCACTCTGATGCCAGTACACATTGGTAAGCAACACAATGGGCACACTGTTTCTTCCGTTTCTGACCTGATTGTTTCTGAACAGCCTGAGATGATACCCTGGGTAGAGGTGACTGAGTCAATGTCTGAGCTGGGACTTGCGGTAGATTTTGAGCTGGAGGGGCTTGGTCTGGAGGTAGAGATGGAGGTCGAGCTTGAAGGATTGCTGCTAGAAGCTAAGTAGAACATAAGAGAGTAGAACATACTATTATTAAAGTCTTCATCATTGTGATGGTCAGGCTGAAACCTCTGAGTCTCTTGTTCATCTTCAACTTGCAGCTGAGGGTGTGAGGTAGCTACAGGTCTCAAAAGTCTATCAGCAGGAAGGACAAGAGAAAGTCGACTTGGGGCTGTCAACATCACAGTCACTCCATGTCGCTGCTGTTGACTGTCAAGTAATGTTGCTTGCTCTGCATGGTAAGCAGCCCAGACTTTGAAATGATGTTCAAGGTGCTCAGGAATCTTGTAGTATAACTCAGTGCCTTCTGGCGCTTCATTCACCCTTTGGTTCCACAGTACTGCAAAGTGAGAAAAGTTGACAGATTTAGGGTCATTTGGTTTCAAGATGGACAATGTCTCATCCCCTTTTGTTATCAGTTCACAAAAGGCTGCGTATTCAGCCATGGTTGCAATTGGAGAAAGGGCGTGTGCTGTTTGCTGACATTTTTTGAGGTATGTGTGGGATTTGCTTGCTACTGTTGAGAGGTGTGACAGGAGAGTCAGACATACATTGCCGTGCATTGGAACAGTATTGGTGCTTGGGACCATAGTGGTAATCATCTCATACTTCTCAGCAAGCAAAGCTGGAACAGGAATGATACTAAAGGATTCTGATGTAGCAATGCGAGTTGCAAGGACTGAAGGGAGAGGGAATGAGGGTGATATATCCAGGGACTGAGCGAGTTCAACAATATTATCACGTAGCCAGATGTCATAATGATCACGGAATTGTTTTCTGGTGCAATTCATATGGCCAACCTGGATAAATTCAAAGTTAGAAAGAATGATATCCAATAGAGAGGGACTGACTGTTATGTTGTGTCGGTGACGGATGTTTGTTAACAATGCATCACCAAGCTCCACAGATGCTTGAAGTGACCCAAATTTGCATCAGATCAGCATATGTATACCACCTTCAATGGAGTTTGTTCCACGGATACATCTGTACACCTGAAGACCATGAGGATCCATACCAATCACAAAGTAAAGGGAGATTCCTGGTGGATTTGATACCAGCCCTTGATGAGCAACATCAATAATAGACTCTGCTTGTTTAATGGCTGCAGCAGAGGAAAGTGGACCCCGGATAGGATCAACAGAGCACTTGACATTCTTCCAACCATCAAATAGCTTTCTTAGTGCGTCAACTAGTGCATCAGGTGGAGGACAGTACATCTGAACATGGCGTTGCAGAGTATCTCAGCATGACCGCCAAGCCCAGTCCCAAGTAAGGCCTTTCTGGGGAAAGAACAGCTTCCACTGCTGCCTTATCTGTTGCATCTGGGACCAGCATTACTGATGAAAATTCACATGCAAAGGCTTTATAAGCTGAATGTGATTTGGGAAGAAGTCGAAGTAGACGGTCTTGGACATATCATAAAGCCTACTGGGGAGTGGCTCAGATTGTTGTGCAGGCTGTACAAAATCTGGAAGTGCTTTTGGGTCTTCAAAAGCTTGCCTGGTCTTTGGAGACATCGGAAATTCATCAAATTCGCTGCTATCAGACTTGGCATGCTAAATGGGGGTGATTAGAGTCAGTTCGAAACACATACTATCTCTTACTGGGGTCAGGACTCCTTCCAACTGTGACTCATTTGTAGCCTGAGGCTCAGATGCATTAAAGCTGAGAGTGCGTGTCAAGCCCTCGAGGTTGACATCAGAATCTGAGTCACTGTCATCTATGTCAAAGTCATCATGCCCATCTTCAATAACAAAGTCAGAAATTCTCAGAGTTGGTGGCAGAATACTAGATTCAAGCCGCAAAGGATTTTGGTCTGACTCGGAGGACCTGGAGGTAGTTGTACATGTTTGCACACTGCTTCTTGATACAGCAATATGAAAAGGGGACATGAGCAAGAGCTGATGGAGTGTACAACGATGAAGATTAACAATGAAGTTGAGAACTAAGATTTTGGTAATTGCAATGGCAACACGGGTTGGGGTTATATTGATTGTTTTTGCCTGTGTACCATCTGGCATTGTCATATTCAGAGTAAGAGTCTTTGGCTGCTCAATAATGGAGCCATGTGCAACAGCTTTCTTACCTGAAAGCAGGGTAATAGACTGACCTGGGTTGAGTTCAACAATCGGAATGCGATTAGATGGAAGCACTGATAGCTTGATAAAAAGCCGCCAACAAGTATAGCCTTGTAAGTTAAGGTAGGATTGTTGCTGGTCTGAGTAAGGAAAATTAGACCAGCCTGAGTTCCACTTAGTGAATGTGGGTAAACAACGACCAAGAACCTTTCCACATATGGATTGTAGCAAAACTGGGCCATGAAAGCTGTAGCCCTTGAGTTTTGCCAGATCATGAAGGTCAATATAGGAACCATTCAATTTGGCAGATTCGGTCAGCTCCGATAGTGACCAAATCTTAGCAACTCAGGAAAGCTGCTTAGCAACAGCGAGTCCAACTTTGACTACTTGGGGTGATACTAGGATGGAGCGAAGACAGGGAGGAAGTTGAACTGATGAATCAAAAAGCGAAACCTGTTTCAGTCAAATTATATAACTGCCAGCAAACCTGAAGAAACCTCACCTTGAATATATAGACAGTATTGCAAGTACAAAGAATAATAATATCAATCTTGTTAGAACCGGCATTGTGTTCAATGATCCAATGAACTCTCAGGAATCCTCTGCACAATGTTAAGACATGTGTTGTCCATCAAATCTCGCTCTGATTCATTGTACAAGACATTGGCAAACCCATTTGGGACGCCAATTTTGGGTAGATTAAGATTACTATATGGTTCTGATTCAATGTGATGGACATTCGGTGCAAGAGAGGGAGTAGCAGTCTTATAGAATTGAAGCTCAGCTGTGCAAATAAGGTCCTGACTCAACAAAGGTAGTGTTAACTGACCTTTAGCATTGTCTGTCCACATATACTCTGTTGGTGGGTGACCGTGTATCTTTAACCCCTCACTAATGCCTGATATCATTCCTTGCACATATGACAAGCTCTTTGTGATTGTCAATGCTTGCCCCCGAATCTCTTCATATTCATTCACAAGGGTATACAAAGCATCATGAACAGGAACTCCATTCACACATGCCAGATGCTTTGTCACCTGGGGCCCATCAGTCACTCAACAACGTGTTGGTCGCAACACACCTTAAATGTGTGGTCTCCCTTCAGGAGTTGCCCTGGAAGAGCAGCAACAGCACAATCATAAAAAACACAATGGCTGCGCAAGAAATCAACTAAAACAGCCTTGCAATACTGGACAGATGGGTTTGTTCCAGCATACTGCTGTTTATCATCAAAGGCTGAGAATGGATCAGGTTTTGTTCCCTCAGGAATTGGACGTGAGGCACATGTTGACAGATACATCAATTCAAGCTTTGCATGTTGAAGGTGGCGCATTTCAGACAAGAGGGAGGTGAATGGTTCGGGTCCAAAGCAGCTGGCATAGGTCGATCACATCATGGCCAAAAGGTTCTTGTCAATTGCTGCATGAGCTGTCAAAAATGCTAATCACAACAGCTCAGCATTGAATGGACGTGTTTTTAAGATCTCACCTGGAAATGCTTCTTGGACATGCACTGGAAGTTGTGAAAGAATACAGGGTCTGTTCCTTGATACGATTTTCCACATCCTGGCTCATTCCGAAGATTTACATCACAATGGAAACAGATAGTGAGCAGGAAATAGTCTTGTGAGAGGTCTTTGACATGGCAGGCAATCAGGTTCTTGTTGTATCCTGTGAGTTTGTCAGAACCACCAAGAAGCATTGATTATTAATGTGAATTACTGTGTTGAGTTAAACGATGGGCTGCAAGCAGGACAAGTAAGCGTGTCTGGTGCATCTGGCAACATATCTGGAAGCCAAACAAGGATAGGCAGATAATACAACTCGGTTGCATTGATACCTTCAGACCATGACGTGTTCAGGGAAAACAATGTGTTGCATGGTCTAATCCAAAAGGTACCAGCTTTGTAACAATGCGGTCATCCATCCTTTGCAATTTCTTTCTTGATCTTTTTGAGCACATTTTGCAAATGAAGACTGTGCACCCCTACAATCTTGTCATCTCGTTCAGTCTCAGCCTCTGTAGCAGCCATATCATCTGTTAGATCAAAGATTCCATCGAACAAGCTTTCTTCCACCAATGTGTCTGCATTTGGATTCTCATCAATATCATCCACTTCCTGGAAGCCACTAAGATCGTGCTGCAGCTGGCTATATGCAGCTGAAGAAATAAAATCTTCAGAATTCTGAAGAGGGGCTAGTTAAAAAAAAGTGGTTAGTTTTTTTTCCTCTTCTTCTGGTAGGCTTTACCTTGATCTATAAGCACGTCACTGTCTGATGTCAGCATTTGAGCCTGAAATGAGCCAAAAAACGCGCTACTTTTAGTCTCGAGATGGCTGGGAATGTGTGCGTTTCCATCTGTTCATTACTGTTTCATTGGCTGGTGTTTATCAGCCCAAGACTTTCTGCCAGCACCATGATGTGATTCACTGTGACCATTGTTAGTTGATTTTGATTTTTTTGCTTGCTGCCACTGACAAGAGGCATCGGCAACAATCAGCAGTGGCAGCTAGGATAATTCAAATCAGCCGTTGATAGGGACGCTCGGGGTGGCAGTGCACTCGAGCGGAACTGTCGATGTGATGATAAGACTTGAAAATGACCAAGCCTGAAATCTTACAATTTCGCAATAGTAACCTTGAAACTAGGGAAAGACTCCCTGAAGGTCTATCGCCTGGCAACCAGGTCCCGCGAGCCCGCGGAGAGTCACAAATTAGGTTGAGGAGGATAAATAGGGCCTGGAAGCCTTTGCTATTGTACCCAGCCATCTCGATTCACCTGTGCCCTTTTTATAGAACATTTTATAAACTACAAACAGGCAGTATCAACGGTCTAGTTCAGAGTCATGTCTACCTTACTGAGATCACTGGTTCGTGGACTCGCAGAAGTGCGGAGCTGAGTTAATAAGGACTGGTTCCTCTAGCAGCAGCTAGGAGGACACCTGATGTTAACAAGTGATAGTTAACTACTCTAAAGACAAGGGACTGGTTGTATACTCAGTAACTGGGTACTACAAGGTCTAGCTGAGTTGACGTTATGGGATCACCCACGTGACCGCGATATGACGAGACTGCAGAGGATCATCATTATGACATATTCAAATAGGACTTACTCACGGATCCGTGAGGACGCGTAAGCCAGAATAGGTGACATCACTTTCCGCAGCATGGCAGATCCTTTGGCAGGAGGAAACGAAATCAGAATTAGCAAAAGGGTAGACATATGCTAGTGCCGAAGTCAGATGATTGGAAGTTTCTAGAGGAGGAGGAAAGGTATAAAAGGCTCGCAGAGTAGCGGTATAGCACAATAGAATACAGGCAGGCAGCCTTCGTGTACTTAGCAGGTAGTAATACCTAGCACTCTCACATACAACAGTTCCAGGCCAGCTAGAGCGTCCGTGGAGTCTTGTCCTAATTGAGGAAGGATCTCCCCTAGGTCACTCGTTGTAGCCGGAATCTCGCGTATCCGCGAGGCCGCTGTCCCACCTGTCGTTAGCCACTTATCGTGGTGAGGCATTTTAGTCTGCTGTTCTAGGACGCCCCTTTCTTTCCTTATTAGGAAATACCCCGACTTATAGTCGACCTGCGAGACTTCGGTCTTCACACCAGTACATCTGGTACCACTCTCGTTTGCATTTTGCTAGTTTTAAAGTTTTGATTGTTTTCCGCGGATTTGCGGGTGTGCATTTCGTGAGCCAAACGAACTCAAGGGAAATAAAATAAACGAAGAAGTGCTTGGGTGGTGTTCTAAGGCATCCTTAAAAAGGAGTGTTAGGAATTGTTGTGGTTTTGGTGCATGGTGTAGAGCTTTAGTTCTCCTCCGCCAGTCCGCGATCGGTTCCCTCCCACTCTTTTTAGCTTTTAGTAGCAGCGTAGTCAGCTCCCTCACGTCTTCACGGTGAGGTTCCCTGTCAGCAAAGTCTAGGGAGAGAGCTGCAATCTATGAAACGAAGCCTCTAAACCACGAAACACACCACAAACAACATGCACTAGTTGTCTTTTGATGTCCCGGGGGGTGTGAGTTTTAGCTCTTTGTTATTCTAGAGAAGTGTCTCAAGCAGGGTAATGCTTCAGAACTTTGTCTATTTCAGACTAGTATAAGTTTTCAGACTTCTAGAGAAGTTGTCTAACTTCTAGAAACAGCAGATGATAATATCCGACACAAAACAATGCGCCAACAAGCGCAAAACCAACTTTTAAACTCAAAATCCAAATCAAACTCAAAATCACAAACTTGTAAACCCAAAACTCAAATCACAACACGTCAATCTCACACTAGAGATGAACCAAACAAAACCCAATCGTTTAACACCAAGCCAAATACAAATTGTAGGCAAGGGGCAGTTATCTAGTGATACTACGAGTCCTAGACACAGTTCTAGAGATATAAATATAGATGAATCGAGATTGTATGTACCTGGCCATGCATGTATATGGTCCGATAAATAATAGATGAATCAGAAAAAAAAACTAGAAAGGGATCTCCAAGGGTGGTTGCCATATGCTGGGCCACCTACCCGTATTTTTGATGTATGGCTGTACCTGGGCATAGCGGTTCTAGTAATGCGTCCACATGGATCTGCATTTCAGGTACTGCTTTTGAAACGCTTTTACTAAGCCTCAGGTGCCTTGCGATCAGCCTGTCCAATACCATGACTCTCCTAGTCCTGTTTTCTAAGCATTCTCCCAACTCTAGATGACTCAGTGGACCATGTGGTACACCAATGCTGATGAATGCGATGCTGGATCAGGTGTTTCTGGTAGTCTAGAGAACACCTTTCGACTTTTTCCCCTAGACTCAATCACATGATCATCATGAATCATAGCTGTAGTACAGCTCGTAGTACTAGACATGAATTCCTGAGAGTTCAACTTGTCTAGGATCATCAATGACACTAATTCACTATACTAGCCATGTTTTAAGTATAACCGAACTCAGTATACAGTCTAGTCTCGAACAAAGACGACCGCAAACGAGTTTCCAAGTTTAGATGTGTACTCAGTCACCAAGTCTAGAAGCAACACCAGACTATAGACGAGTTAATAGACACATCTTGACTCTCTAGTCAAACTTATGGTGGTAACATTGTCAGTTTATAAGCTTAGCCGCAAAACCGGCATATCACCATATTAGGTTGTGTCTGTATTGATTGAAAAAAAGATTTTCAGGCCAAAAGAACGGTCTGATCTGGAGGAATAGTGAGACGGTGTGAGGTCAACAGACTTAGACACCACATCATGTGGTGTGAATCGACTACTCAAAATGGTATTTTACAATATGTATCACAGCCACACGTTATGTGGACATAACGACCCCCAGACATGAGACATGAGCCTATAAAATATAGCTCTTTGTAAAGCTAAGGATAAAAAACTTGGCACATAGACATCCAGGTGGCCTCTAGGTTGTTTTGGGCTCTGTACTGGGAACTCTGAAGGTATGCATACTTAGACCTGAGTCCCATCAACTGCAGGCTACGCCATTGCCCTTAGCCCTGGCACATGACACATGACACGGAAAGATCTGTCTCGGTGCATTATCAGATGTATATCGAGTAGTCATATACAGACTAACCACAATCGCAAATGTCAATGTAGTTGGAGTCTGTAGTGCAGGTTGGGTGATTACCAATCTTGTGACATATGACGTGCCTCTCCTTTGCCTCGTCACTCATTTCGACGTGTTTGTGGCTACTTCTACTGCGTCAATGGCTGTAGTAGCTCAAGAATACCTATATTTACTATGGAAACTCCTGCTGCAAGGAATAAACAAAAATACAACAAGATAAAGCATCTCCCACCCCTGTCATCACCAATGTATTGAGGTATATTCTAGTAGAGGTACCAAGATTATATAATAATATGACCTCACCTACAAACAGGGTGCAACAAATAACAGACTATATCCTGGGGCATTCAATCTCCTGCTATCTGACTAGGCTGCACCCAATAATTTTCAAGTGTTTCTATGTTTCTATTTCAAATCTACCTGCACTCCCTAAAGCAAGGTCAATAGACCTTGGTAGACCTAATTATGTGTAGTTAATCTATTTATAACAGCCTAGATCGGGTGCATCCAAACCTTCCCGGGAAAACCTCTGTGAGGAAAAAAAACCACGGGTTGGGAAAAGCTACTGTCTGGCGAGTCGAATTAGAATGATTATCATGAATGTATATAAGAGAATGTGTGGATTGGCTGTTTTCTGGGTTAATTTCGTGTGGTGGCACATCCTCTGATTAGATCTCCCCATATCCTTGCTGTGAGAAGGATTGCAGCCATGTGCCATGTTCCGTGAATATTATGTGCCAGTTGATTTTGTTTGACTCGATCCATTTTGGTTTTCTTCAGTATCTCCTTCACTCCAGGAACATGTCCTAAGTAATATTGAGTGCGAGCCAGTGGCCATGATTCCGAGCAATCAATGAACAAGGACTTAGCTCGAGATGAGATTACTTCAATCTCCTGCTCCGAGATTTCCTCTTCTTTTCGAGTTCTTAACACCTTTTTGTTTCTTTCACTACTCGTTTGCTGGCCTCTTCTCTGAACGATTCAAAGGTGTAGCATTCTGTAAAGACGTGGTGTACGTCTTCAATGTTTCCGCCTCCAAATCGACACGAATTCGATGCCCTTATCTGTTTCCGAAACATGTTATCCACAGTTGGAAGTTGTCCCGATCTCGAATACAGTTGAACTGCAGCTGAGAACGCTGACGCTGCTTTTTTGTACAGGTAATCTGATGGCGGTATGTCATCGTATAGCCCCGTTGCCATTCTTAACGAGTGTCCTGTACCAATCTTGTTAGCAATCAATCGATCTATTAAGGATGTGATTAGTGGCTTAATGTTCATTTCTAGCCATCCTATTCTTTCTGTGTGGAATGTATACTCATCCATACAGAATGTCGTTTGAGGTGCTATGAATAGCTTGTCAGCTGTTGGTTGACGTGATCCCCTTGATGTGTAATGATCTGCTTCATAGTTGAGTCTTGCCTGGTGCGTGGTTAGTTTGTTCGCATGTCCTTTAGTATACTCAATTTTGAGTTCTGGCTTTCTATTGATCAGATCCATTAGCCACCTGGAGAACGAACGTCCCGGTGCATATCTTAGTCTGACCATAGTATTTCGTCCCGCTCGGTGATGGTCTATTAGACGTACTGTGTTTAAGTGGTCAGTGAATAGGTATGATGTCTTCTGAGATGATGGCGTAGCTAATATCGTTGTTGCTATCATTCCCATCAGTTCTCCCTGTAAAATTGAGCTTGCAATGTCTCTGATTTTGAGTACCATAGTTTTTGGTCCAGTTACTGCGCTGGTTACGATCTTGTCTTCTAGCGGACCTACATTGGCTGGACGCATAGACCCGTCTGATGCCCATAATTCCTGTGAATTCGAGATAACCGTTTTTGATGGCGCCAGTGGAGATAATGATGCTAGAGCTTTGATTGAATTCTCTGCCCTACTTTGACGAGTTCTTCTGTCCAATAGTAAGTCTGCTGGTCCATCAACGCACCTTGTTAAGTCTATTCCATTCAATGCTTTTCGCATTTTTACCCATAATGGTTTCAGTTCCTTGATCCCTGTTTTATCCATTAATATGTCAGTACTGGGTGTCGTCAATATGGTCAAAGTTGCGTCAGGGTTTACCTGTCCTACCTGATTTATCCAATATATCCCTCTCTTTCGAAATGCTGACAATGTTTTCCCGTGTAAATTTTCTCCCTGTCTTTTAATCTTCAGTACGTGTGATAGACTCACCTCCCCTGCTGAAATGAAGCTGAGGTCCATTTTACACAGGTTTACTCCTAACTTCTGTAGTCCGTTTTGTGCCTCCAACCATGCCACTGGAATCTTTTTGTAGAACCTCAGGAAGTTTCTACCCATCCTTGTTTCCAATGGGTTGTTGCACTCGTTTAGGGAACAGCTCCAATCAGCTAGCGTTACTTGGGCCATCCTTTGATAGGGGCAAATGTGATGATTCAGGTCTTGAGCTAGACCTTCGATTGACAGCATTAGATTGATTTTTGCGATTGATGGAAACTCGAAGCCCATTAACTCCACCGGCAAGTACAGTAGGTTGGAATTAGGCCGGAATGAGAATCCAAGACACTCGTGTACCTTCTGTGCTATTTTGTGATCCAGGATTTCCGCATCTTTTTGTTTTATTGGTTGGAGTGCCAGCATTGCTCTTGCCTTGGACGCATTATGACCTTTCGAATTAGAGTGATTGGAGTTCGGACCGTGAACCTGGGAATCGAGAACTTGGCTATAAAATCTGATATCGCTTGAAATCGACTAGTCGGATCGTCTACGAAGGTTCTAAGCATCTCCAGTTGTCTGTGTATTACATTCACAGGATGATAAGTGATTGTCCATGGGTCTTTTCCTGGAGTTTTCGTGATTGATGGCATTGCCACTGTTTCCGATTCGATGCTATGGTCCTCTAGTACATATACTGTTGTCTTGTTCCACTGTGTTAGCCAGTTGTATGTGAATTGAAATCTTTCCATCTGTAGATAGAAGAATTGAAGTCCGTGAATAGTTTTTGCAAAGATATAGGAATCATCCATGGCTTCCACCATCGTTACCACTAGTTTTACCTTGTCATCCGGGGTATGTGGGTCATTTCGTCTTGCGCCGCTAAGTCATCCAACCATCGGTGTCCGAGACTCGTTGTCATAGTGGCCTTTAGTGGGGATAACGGTCCTCCCTGTTTTGTGACGCCATTTACGGTGATCTGATCCGATTGTCTGTACACTGTTCAAATGGTGCACGGAACCATTGATTGTGAGGCTGAGTCCAACTTGATAATTTCTTCTGGTAGACCATATGCCCTAATTGCATCGTGAAATCCCTGTGGAGCTAAGTAGTCAAACCCTTTCAGTTGATCTCGTTTGATACAATATACTGGCTCCTTGTTCCGATGCGACCATGTTTGAATTCCTGCTAAGAAACTCATCAGATCTCAGCTCTGTACGCCCATTTGAGTCGTGATTTGTGTTTCTGGAATCAAACCTAGTTTGGACACATACGGGGTGAGGCAAAAGTTTAGCCACATCATCGGGGAATTTGCTAGGAAATTCGACAACATTATACCTCGATAGTTTGCTAGATTTGTTCGGACTCCTTTCTTGTATATCGGAACTACAATCGTTTCCTTGATGTTTCCTGGGAACGCCGAGTTTGTGACCATGTAGTTATGCAGTTTTACCACTAATTCCAGTGTCTTGTCTGATAGCGCTTTTATGCACCATTTCTCCCACCTGTCTGGCCCTGGAGAAGGTTTCGGGTGTCCTTTTCGTAACATGGCCCTGAAGCTTTGAACTGATGCTTCTTGTGGCCATATAAAGGGTTCCACCTGTACCTTTTGCTTTGCCTCTTGTATTGAGGGGGTCTCCAGCCACGGTTTCGGAGTCTCAGGAGGGGTTTTGCGACTGTAGAGATTGCTAAAGTATTTTGCTGACACAGTCTTGAATTTTTTGGGTGCTGATAGAATTTGCTCCGGTTGGTCTGGGTCGCTTACCATAACTGGTAATCCAATCAGGTTGATTCCTTTGTTTACCAACCTTTTTGTGGATCCATACTGTAGAGCTCGTTTAATCTGTTGTGTGTCGTTAGCACGGGCCTGGTTGTATGCTTCTTTAGATCTTTCCCTATATAGTTCCCGAGCCAATTGGTGTCGTTTCTTCTTCAGGAATTCCTCTATTGGTTGTGTATTTTGTAATCGTCCATGTGCCATCAGAGCGCGTTCCCTGTACTGAATGGTTGAGGTCGATATTCTAGCTGTGTTTCCCGGTTTTAATGAAAGTATGACCCCTCCAATGTGTCGTATTTCCGCTTTTAGGGCTTGTATCCGAGGTGACGTTGTATCCTTGATGGTACCCTGTTTCACGACCTGTGAACGACCAAAGCATTGTTCTGTTGCTGTTTCTAGTACTTTGGTTAGTGAGGTGTACAAGGATAGGAATGATACGTCATCAGTGATCATCTGTTCTGATAATTTTTGTGTTTCCACCATTTCGTCCGTCTCAAGTTCAAAGCAATGGAATAGTTCTTTTCCTTCCATTTTGTTCCTTGGGTATCGTATCCTTGGCTTTGGAAGGGATATAGCATTTGTTGTCGCAGGTATGGATCCTCCAGGTGTATCGGGGATTACTAGTGCTATAATTGGTCTGTGGTCCGTCACCGGAATGTAGTCTGTCTTGTTGTTGGCAACTTGAACATTAGCTTCGATTATCCCGGTTCCTGATGTGACCAATCGATCAATGATACTTTCCCCATCCGAAGTATCCTTAGCTTTACAGGTCCAGTCTGTGAGTCTGTTCCGTAATGAGTACTTCCTCCATATGTCCTCTCCTGTAAAAATGTCAAGTAAGCTGTTCGGTTCTCTGGGTTAGCTCTTTCCAAGGGGGATGTTGTTACATTTAAGTCACCTATTATAGACCAGCTATGCGGACAGTCCTTGCATAGTTCCGTCATTTTTAGCCAGAATGTAGCCTTTGAACCAGGGTCCCAGGGTGCGTATAGTCTGTAAATCCTGTGAGGGAAGGCTCGTCCATCAGATGAGGGTAATAGGATATCTATGACCAAGATTCTTCCCCGTAGCGCTTGGTCTGTCACTTGTATTCTTTGGACTATTTGGAGATCTTTACGAATTCCAACTATCACTCCCCATTTCCAAGTTCCTTCAGGGTGGGTTCTGATTTCTCCTCGAATATGTTGTAACAATCTCCTGGGAGTTTTCCCGTAACCGGTACCTTGGATTTTAGTTCAGAGATCACAAAAGCAGACGGGTTTCGTGTTCTAATTGCAGCATTTATATGTTGGACTTTTAGAACGTTGTTCATTCCATTTGCATTCAACGCAAACAGAGTAAGTCCCATAGTCGGGGCCACACCTAAACAGGTGACCGGGTATAGTATCAGCAAGCAGAGTAGCACTAGTAATAGCGACGGAGTCCAGAGACGAAAGTTTGTACAAGAATAGGTATGTCTAGGGATTAGACCGGGCTTTTTATTTTTATGGTTTACTGAAGCGCATAGTGATAATTCGCATATAGTTCTATCTTTAGTAACAGTTTGGTTTAAGAGTCTGTGTTGCAGTAGAGCCAAGCTCTTTAGCCAGATTCCTGTCAGGAGCACAGTATCAGAGCCAGGAAAAGACCAGGTAATCCCAGAGAGACGTACAGAGCTGTAATAGGCATTTGTCAGTTTCCTTCCCTTCGGTGCCTGCTTCGATTGATACTGTAGGAAATTCACATCAGTATCCATTACCTCACTCTCTGTCCGCTTCTGTCGCTTGACCGTACTACCCTCTTCGTCATTATCCTCCTCCATAATCATTTCGTGTTGGGTCGTGGTCTCTAGTTTTTCCTCTTCCCTATTCCTCGCTGCCTTTATGAAACTACCTTTCGCTGGTAACCATTTTATATTTGACACTGAAGGGTTTCGCGATGCAGGACTCAGTGCTGGCGGTGATCTCTGCGCTGACGTGTCAGATGGTAAAGGGTTCGGTCTTACCCCGATCTTCTCCGACTGGTTGGGTGTTTCCGGAGTTTTGTGAATCGGTGTGCTAGAGATTCCCAAGGGTGTAGTGGGGGTAGTAGGTTGAGTAGGTGCTGTCTGAATCGGGTTCGGAGTGATTGCTGGGGGGGGTGATGGCAGGGAGACCTAAGCTGGAAGTAACGAGATCATCTTGTTCCTCCCCCTCCTTCTCAATCTTGTCGATATCCTGCATCAACTTCTTTGCCTCTTCCTTCAGTGCAATCCTCTCTTCATCATCTGCTATTGCAATTTCGGTCGTAACACGGTCTAGACGGCGCCTAAGCAAGTCTGTGCGATTTGAAATTTTGACACGAGAGTGTTGTGCAAAAAGTGCTTGTCGAGTACCCGCCATCTCCACTGACAGGTTCTTTACAGACGTGAGGAGGTGAGACGCTCCCTCTTCTAGCATGGTGAATCGGCGATCGACTGCATTGAATTGAGTGATTTGTTCCTGTCTCATGTGTTCGACTTTTTGATCCAGTGCCTCGAGGCGTTTCAGGACATCACCACCTGCTTTATTGATTACTGCATTGGTTCTCATTGTTAACCCGTCAATTGAGTTGATTTCGTAGATGAGCTGTGGGTGTTGTAGGTGAAGTCGGTTAGCCTTTATGAACTCGTCAAATGTTTCTGCGTCTCCCAATATCTTTGCTGTCCAAGTCCAGTTTTGCATTAGGAAGCAATATGCGTCAAGTTCTGGGATGATATGGCTGCAAACAAAAGGGGATTCGGAATCGGCATCATTAGGGTCTTTGAAGCGATGATAGAAGTATGCGTCGAGTGTATCTTTGAAACTAGAGTCATACGCCCCTGCTCCAATGACCGCCAACTCGAACGCATAGATTGGGTTAATTTGTTGGAATGGGGTATTAATGTGTATGGGTTGGTTGGTGAGGTTTCGGAATTTTAAAGGGGAGGATTTTAGAGCTCGCTCTACATCCTTTGTGTATCGAAGCACCACGCCGGCTGCTTCCCCTTTGTCCATAGCCCACGATGAGATTGTCTGAAATCCTAATTTTTCCATTTCCGCTATCACCGCTTTATTTCTCTCATCTAGTCTAGGATCTCTGCGCTCTGACCTTGCCGCTAGTCCTGATATGATGAGTAGTCCATGTAGACATATCCAGGTTGACTTGTCAGTTCTGGCTTTGCGTGGTGCCCATCTGACATCCCAGAGGGGTTCTAGTGTAGACAATGCCGCGATCCATTGCTCTAGAAGATCTGGCCGGGGTCCCTCACTAACTGCCGAAACGTCTGACGACAGTCGAATATAACAGAAGGAGTCCCGTTCTGGGCGCATTCTTCCACTGCTAGGTAAGGTAATGACTTTATGTAGAACGGTCTCCCCAATGGTGACAGTGTATTCTGAGGTAGCAGTCGACATGGCCAAAATGTTGTTTCGGACCACGTCAGCAGATGTCAAGCCACTCTTGGGTGTGACGCCTTGCACTATGAGCTCGCAGCCG
>QLOY01002562.1:0-11480 GCA_003313965.1 Megacollybia marginata
CTATCTCTTAAATTAACTTCTGATAGCTTATCACAGAACATGCGGCACAGATAGCTTATCTTTTTCCCTTGTTATCTCTTTACTCCACTCATGCCTAGTCATCAGTCAGATAGCCACTTTGTATTCAAACCTTTAGTTACTCCCTGTATTCTTTAGTTTTAGTATTATAAGATCTACCAAGTCTTTGAGTGGCCTGATAAGCTCTCATTTTGCTCGTCACCTTACAGTTCCATGCTCAGTTCTAGATGCCTGCCAAGAGAGTTTTACAGCGGCAGACAAGGCAAGAACAAAATCAAGCATAAAGTTCTTTGACTGTACTGGGCTTATGGCTCTTGTCTGCCGTCACAATTGTGTGCTTTGGTTGGCGAATATGACTTCTGCAGGAGAGAAACAAGTCTATCCGCTAGTGCTGCTTGAGACACTATTCCAACATCTCCCGCTTGATTGGACAGTGGGCGCATTGTATGATGTCATGTGCATTCTCAAGTGGACATGTCGTCTATGGGGGTTCCTGGATTGCTACATTGACCGAATGATCTTTGCAGTGTCTGTCTTTCATGCATTTGGTCATGGGTGGGCATGTCAAATTGTATACCATCCTCGGAAGTGCATAGGGTTTGGAACGTCAGATGGAGAATCTTGTGAACAACTTTGGCAATTGATTTCCTTTCTGATATCATATCTACGGGTCTGTGGAGTAGGTCTTTTGTTGTGATAGAATTTTATTGATGTCTGTGCAGTATAATCTTTGATTGTACACTCTCAATAGTCAAAATCGCCATCTGAGCAGGGAGAACTTGGAGCGTATTGCACAATGGTTGCTGCGGAAGTTCCATCAGTGCACTAGGAGAAAGGAAATTGCATCTGAAAAGCTCAAGAATAGTGCATTGGATGAAGAACTGCTTCGTGAGCAATGGAGTGCTCAAGTTGAAGCTCAAACCCATCCTCTACCACGTAAGATATTGCTTGGCCCACAAACATCACTCACGTTTGAATCTTAGGCCAGTCTGACAAAAAGGGGGAAACCGCAATCAAGAAGGTCCTTGCGTTGTACAAACAGAAGGACATCCTCGAAAAATGTGTAACAGCAGAAGAGGAGATTCTGAATAATGAGATGTTGGATGAAGATGGATTAATCGAAACCAAGCTGGAAAGCAATCAGATTCAATTGTGCCAGCTAAAGGAAAAGATTTCAAATGCCAAGAGCAGCCTGGGAGCAGCTGGTAGGAAAACACTGCAAGGTTATTTGAAGAGTCCCTATATCAAGAAATGGATGAACACATTGGCAATCAAAATCCGGATTCGACATAAACTATGTCAACGAAAGTTCGAGTTTGACTGGTTTGAACGAGCTGCTCACCGCCAAAGAAATGGTATGTAATTTTGTCATCTGGCCTGAACCGTCTTTTATCTTGATATAGAGCAAAAGTTGCATGCACATGTTGAATCTGCTGTTAGACGTCAAGAACCCACCATCCAGAAGTTGGCCAAAGCATACAATAAGTTATGTTCCGACCTCACCCAAGTCATTCATGATGGAAAAGCTCCTCATGGTGCTCTTCCTCCAAGGCCCATCGACATGGATTGTTTATTTGATCTGGATGTAGATGATGAGATATGGCAAGACATAGGCCTGGAGGAAATGGATTCACCAACCCCCCCTCGCTGGATGTCTGATGAGGCAGTTCGAGATGGGATTAAAGCACTGCTTGA
This sequence comes from Megacollybia marginata, assembly GCA_003313965.1. Lineage (NCBI taxonomy): Eukaryota > Fungi > Basidiomycota > Agaricomycetes > Agaricales > Porotheleaceae > Megacollybia > Megacollybia marginata. Next base: position 1,714 of record QLOY01002562.1, read on the forward strand.
GCTTGATCGGTGTAAGGAAGAGGAGGAACGCTTGGTTCACGAATGTCGTGCACTACAGATATGGTTTTCAGAGGAGTGGGCAGTTATAAAGCAAGCTCTCCAAACAGCAGGTATTTTTTAATTTGCGGATTTTTAGTATGATACTGATTGATGCTGGTTCAGATGATCAGGTGATTCAATATGGCCTCCTGATGCACAAGAACTATCTCTTGACCCTTTATATTGGATGGGAAAGGAGTTTACAGTGTCTTGATAGCGGAGAAGATACTTTACCTGAATGGGGACCCTCTGACGCTGAACTCGCTGATACAAGACATGCATGGCTCTCAGCCTCTGTTGTTGAGGGTGATAGTGGAGATGCAACTGATGGTGTGGATGATGATGTGGATGATGACTTGGGTTTTGAAGAGGAGGAAGATGTTGGTCTTGCTAATGCTCTGGATGCAGTCAATTTAGCAGACAACTCCAGAGGCAAGGATATTGATGAGGATTACATTGAAGACAATGTACTTAGTGACATACAGAATAGACCATAACTGTATAACAGTTTGAATGTAACTCAATGCATATAAATAGTCAATGGTTTGAATGAATGTCAAATCCGGAACCTTAAATAATATGAAGTTTAAACACAAAGTGAATAATTTTAAAATGTTGGTCTGACCAACAGATCCATTAAGCAAGTCCTCTGATGGTCTGACCAACATATCCATAAAAAAATGCCAAGTCTTCCTCTTTGAATGGTCTGACCAGGCATTGTGGTCTGACCAAAGGGAAAGTACCAATGGTCAGACCAAGAAAACAATACTTGATGGCCAGACCAAGGCTATTGGTCAGACCAAGCAAACAGTATTATGTGGTCTGACCAACAAGAAAACAATACTTCATGGTCAGACCAAGGCTATTGGTTCGACCAACAGCCTGTGTGGATAGTGTGGTGGTCTGACCAAGCACAGAATATGGTCTGACCAAGCACATGGTCTTTGACCAAGACATTAGGGCATGTTAGCCCATTCATATCAGGGGTAACATGTAGGCTAAGTAGGGCTATATAGGGTATGACTGACCTGAAAATTGATTGCACACCACTTTTCCAGTGCAAGCAATTTACACTGTAACCCAGCAGCAGAGAGTGATGCAAGCATAATGTCATCTGCCTGTGCCAAAATAGAAATAGTCAGGCAACCAAAAAGAACATCATCAGCATCCAAGGGAATAGATAGATCACCCATGAAAATGTTCCAGAGATGTGGAGATGTAGGGTCGCCAGTGAGTAGACCAATTAGAGCTTTGAATTCGTCACTCTTTGAGTCTGAAAGTCGCACATAGTATAGCATCTTTTTATAAAGCCATCTCAGCCAATCAAAGATAGGGCCACTCATTCCGAGTCTCAGCAGTTTCAACCATAATGTCAGTCGGTCGGTTGCAGGGAACGCATTGGTAAAGTCAATCGCTGCTGCATATAAGGGCTTGGACATTGACCTGGCCTTATCTATCATGCAACGAAGGACGAATACATTGTTATTTGTGCAACACCCTGGCATGAAACCATTTTGGTAAGTGGGAATCAGTTTCCTATCCTTAGCCCACAGAGTCAGGTGTTGTAGAATCAGAAGCATAAGGAACTTCAATATGCAGCTTTCGAGTGCAATGAGGCGATAGCTATCTGGATCTTCAGCAGCGTTTCCTCTTGAGTATGCCAATGAGGATAGCTCATGTCCAGACAGAGGGATATTCACATCACTTGATACACTCATTGCAGAGATACACAAGGTTCTCATTAGGAATTTCCATGATACCAGCATAAGTTTCAGCATCTTCTCCGGTAGCACTTCTGAGTGACTGCTCTTTCAAGTGAGATTTAATACTTGCCACATCTTCTTCAGTCCACGGCCTCGAGAAATAGCATTCTGATGAAATGTCCATGGTCTTAGTCGGTATAAGACTAGCAAGATGCTGGTTGATTCCATATTGAATGCTATCAAATTGAGGTGGTAGGACATCTGGAGGATTGAGGCGTGCAGAAAAAGTCTCCTTGAGCTGGTCTAGACTCACCATCAAAGATGGAGTATGTGGCATAGTGAGTCTCTCAACTTGTTTCCAGAATTGGGCCGGAGTTTTGGCATCCAGTAGCAGTGAATGATTCTGGTGTTTTAAGGCCCGTAATTGATCCCTGTCTCTATGGCATGCAAGCACATTGCTGGCCAAGGTTTCATTGTTGTTTACCTGGACCGAGTGGGACTCAGGTTCAGTATTTGTTTGAACTTTTGCAATGTCTAGTGGTGTCATTCCAGAATAGTCGGCTATTGGAACAGTGGTGGGGGGGATGTTAAACAAGGCACAATCCCGTGAACGCATGCGAGACTCGGCCATTCGCATTGCATCATCAACATGACCATTGGATGCATTACTTTTAAGAACATGGAATATGACAGGAGCCGCACGAGCCTTGATGAGCATATGAGCCATTTTTAAGAGATCACCATTTGAACCAACCAGTGGAGTCTGATATGTTTACTCGCAGAGTGAGCAATTGCAGATACAGCATATTGTGATTGAGTAATAATGCGCACTGCTTGGTTATGAGGTACACGAGATAGAGCTATCAAGATGGCAACAATTTCTGACCTGGGACCAGCTTGAATCCCACTGAAATGAAAGGCCACATTTTTGGTAGAACCAGACCCAAAGTACGCAGCTGACACAGCCAAGGCATTCTCATTACCACAGTTTGAGTACATGCCATGAACTCCGACTTGAGTTGGCCCTCCATTGTAGTAAACCATTCCAAATAACGGTTGATCCGAACCATCAGCACGTTCTCGCAATTGTAGTGTGTCAATCAAGAGCTTATCCATAGGTGAGTTTCCTGGTAGTATAGACTTCTTTTGTTTTAACCAAGTGTGACAGTGCATTGAATGGAAGTCGGCATTGAGTCCACGTAAAGACACGGAGACTGTTAAGGTGGCATGATCATATCCCGTTAGTCTGGGGCAGACTGCAAAATCCAGAACATCAGGAAACAGATTTTCAGAACAGACAGCATAGTCAATGACAGTTCGTTGATTGCCCTGGAATGAAGTAAATTCAGATGCAGCCATTCCATAGTGCACGACGAGGCCATTTAGCATTAGTAAGTGATTGTCCTTGAAACAGTTGAGAAGAATTCTCCCTTGAGTGGAGACAAAGTCAGTGTCTCGAGTGAGACATTGTGGGTAGGTGGAATTGGATTGGAGAGCACCAGTCCGTGCATTAAGGTCACCTATCACTAGTACAGGGTAGTTGGTGGCAGCCGCAATGGACACTGAAGAGCAAAGAGTTTCAACAGGATCGCGGTTGTGGGTACTCGTCCAATCTGATGACTCAGGTAAGAGATAAGTGTTGAAAATGACGAGATCGCCAACTTGTATGGTCATCATGTCTCTGTTTGACAGGTCTGGCTGAAGTAGAACATGTGTCTTCAGCGAGTTAGAGATGATTGCAGCTGTACCACCCCAAGATCTGTCAAAGTTGTGATTATAGTCGCGAGTATAGGAGAGGATAAAGTACCCAGAAGGGAGGTCAATCGACTCCTGTTGAGTCTTGACCCGGTCGTAGGTGAGTTTCTTGGAATAGATTGATATCAAAGAGTGTAAGTGAATCATGAAATGAAGAGCACGTCATGCGTAGTGGGAAGTGCCCATTAATATTCCAGCTCTTAATCTTAATTTTACGGTGGTATGTTGACACATTCCTAGATAAGGAAGCATTACAGTTGTTAGGGCAGTCAATTCCAGTTTGTGTTGTAGTCTGGCTTTTATTCAGAAGGGTATCATGCACATTGTGATTACAACAGATAGGAGCGGCATTTGAGAAAGGATAAAAAGCTGAGCGCTGAGTATTTAAATTGCCACTGCACATGGCATGTTTTTGTATTCGAGACGATAGTGTAATGGGAATTAGTAAGTCTAACTGAATTCTGGCTGATCAGACTTACCAATCAATAAAAGACTGTCATTCAGCTTGAACCTCGCTGATCCCTCCGGAAGATTCTATGAAGTTCCTTACTCTTTCTCTCTGTTTCTCAATCTTACTATAAAAACCTCTCACTAGTAAAGTAATTCCATTCTTGAATACATTTAGTTTCTACCTTTACATTTGCGAGGGATCTCGTAAGTTCAACCCAACAGTTCTAAGTTCACACCTCGCGCTGCCCTTTGAACCCATCAACTGACTGATCCGAACATGTCCTAGCCGACTGTTAAGATCATCATAAGAAGCTGAAAGGTATAAGAGAATAAAGTTACTCACTAAGTTCGTAAGAAGCTTCAATTGAACTCCGTGAATACGCAGGTTCACTACACTGGTGGATACACAGAGGACTTCTACGAACATCAATTGAAATCGCTCTCAAACCATTACTCTCTTCAGAAGAATATTAGGAGAATACAATGGCTCACCATACATCAGCATCAGTACCCAACTCTCCCATCTCTCGGGACACCTCTGTCCCTATCAACTCTGAACATTCTAGTAATTTTGAATATCGGGCAGACAATCAATTTGAGATGCATCCCTTGTTCAACCTGGCCGACACCCCATACCATTCCAGTGAGGTTGACCTACCAAGTACAACCATTTGCTCCACTGATTTCCCAACAGTAAAGACATTAAGTATGATCAGCAAAAGAAGATCTGTTGGACTAATGTTAGGAGCAGAAGATATCAAGAAACCATTCTTATGAAATGCAGATCCAATCTCTCATCGACTACGTAAAGGTTTTTTCAAGTGAGAAATGGAGGAATTAGATCAGCTCCTCGCCTTACAACGCCGAACCATCCTTAAAGAGAGACTCCCCGAGACATCCAAAACATACATATATTCGCTGGTGCCTGAACACTACTGAGCCTTGAACGCACAAATGTTCAGACTCGGAGTAGTAGCTAGGGCTGGGTTTTTGGTTTTCAGAAGCATTATGCCTAGACTACCAACATGGGGCATAGAAGGAGGAGAATCTATTGAAGACTCCTGGTACAGCGAGAATGATTGGGAAATTTTAGCCATCTGCTATCGAGTAGAGCTTGAAAACTACCTTGTTGCACTCGACAAAATGTACGACTTCAGCATGAATCTCCCTCATGTTGAACCCACCATCCCAGATGAAGTTTCGGACCCTGGCACCACACCAGGACAACGCCAACCGGTTTTTGCCCCTGTACCACAATCAGGTGCCCTACAATTGGTGTCCTTCATTCACCCACAATTGCTCAACAAGAGGCCTTTACCAAGGACTCCTGATCCGGTGGTAGGACCTGTCAGCACTCCATCACCACCACTTATAAGACCTATATCAGCTTTAACATCAGGAAAAACCCTTTTTAACCTGGATGCCTCAAGGTTGACCTGGATCAACCTATGTCAACCTTGGTCAGTCCCAGGTTTAAGTCTCAATTTTCAGGTCAGCCAGGTCAACCTAAGTCATGTCTAGGTTAGCCCAAGTCAACCCAGGTCAGCCCAGGTCATGTCTAGGTTAGTCCCAGATCAGCTCAGGTTGACTTAGGTTGACTCAGGTTTACTCAAGTTTGCCAGGTTTGCCAGGTCAAAAAGGGTTTTTCCTGATAAATCAGACCAATAGTTACGCCCACATCAGGAAAAACTGCTACCTTGGCTTGAGGACTCTAGGCTACCTATATGAACCTATATCAGCTTGTGGTACCCAAGTCAACTTCAGGTCATCTTGGGTAACTTGTCATTTGACAAGTTGACTAAGCTGACTTAAGTCAACATGGCATTAGCCCAGGCTGGCCTAGAGTAGCATTCAAGTTAATCTCATCCATCCTAGAACAACTCAGGTGCATTCAAACTTGATCAACCTAAGTTGGCCCAAGTTGGCCCTGGGCCTACCCAAGGTCAGATTTCATTGAAACCGTCATACATTCAAAAACTAACAAAACATGCCAACAAAAAACTTACAAAACACACCAACAAAAAACTAACCAACAAAAGACTACTAACAAAACACACTGAGCCTATTCATAACTGGATACTGTTGAATTTCAACTTAGCAGCACCAATCCTGGCTGCTACTGAATCGTCCTGTGCAGTCTCCAGACCCTGAGTTGTTTTCTGCAAAAACAGACTGGGCTGTGATTCTGTCAGGTATGGTCGGATCAGTTCCTGAAGAGGGGGAAATGATATGGAAATGAATAGGCATTTGATCCACCTGCTTCATATACACCACCGTTTCATCAATAGCTGTGACATGAGCAACAAGGATCCCCACCCAGGCCCTGAGCTGCCTGCGGAAGATATCTTTTGCATTTCGTGGGACTGGCTCAGCTTGAGCTGCTTCGTCGTCGTCTTCTGAATCACTGTCATCACTGTTGTGAGGCTGGGGGGTGTTGGCAGTGGACTCTTCAGAATCAGAAAGCTGGGGGGTGCTGGCAGCGGTCTCATCAGACTCGAAGCAAATATAATCCGATACGGTGTTGAAAGCACCTGATTCCATCCTCAGCCACTCCTCTTCCTCTGCTTCTTCTTCTACTACTACCTTCTCCTCCACCTCCACCTCCGCCTCTTGACACACTAAATCGATATTGTTGATCAGCGCGTCGAAAATGCGCGAAGAGAAACACTTCAAACAAAGGGTCACTTGCACTAAACAATTGACGAAATTGTCGGAGGAGCTTTCGCCAGAGAAGCGCTCCAAAAGGTCAAGGAGGCTCGTGTAAGCAGACAGGAGACCGCAAAGAAGATTGAAAAAATCAGGTCGCGACTTTTCAGTGTAAATGAACATATCAGAATGGGCCATGATGCTGGCCACTGTTTGACTGAATCGCTGTTTGTCGAAGATAGTACCTTTGAAATCGAGTTTTCGCATTGCCTCCCATACAGCTACAGTCGCTTCCAGCAAGGCAGCATCAACAGAGTCAGCTTTGAAGTCATCAGTGGGTGAAAGCATCTTCAGGTCAAGCCCTTCAGCTGGTCTCCAGAGTAGTATACAAGGATGGCAGCCTTGCGTGGTGCTTCCCAAAGAGTTCATCGAGTTTGTTCGTCTCATTGTATAAGCTCCCAGTGACCGAGGTTAGCCATATTCATCCACTCTGTAATATAACCCATTCTACTGTAGATAGATTCCAGGCAAGACAAAGGTCCTGAGGAGAAGCAAAGCTCAACTCGACGGAGTCTAGGTTTGGTACAGCCTCCCACCGGAGATGCAGAGGTGTCGGAGGCATTTGCAGATAAGCTTTTCAGGAAACTTATGAGCCGATGCAGCATTGTAATGCGACATGTTACTGAATCCAACCCATTTGTTCAGTAGACGAGAAAGTGGATTACAAAGATCTCTCTTTACTTCATCCTGACTTCCAATTTTGTCGCATTCAGCACTCTCCTTCTGAGTCAGACATTAATGTCCTCTAGACCTTTGCACTTGTTCCTGGCCTACCTCCGGCCGTGCTCTTCACATTCTATCCATTCCCAATCAATACATTCACGCATCTGTGACGAAGATAAGGTTTCTAGGAACTGGGATAGAAGAAGCTACGTTTACTTACCACGGCGAGTGACGGTGCACTTCTGATCAGGTGGTATCTAGACAATACTACGACGCCAGCGGTCGAATACTCATCATTCAATGACCCCACCAATGCATGAGGCAAAAGTGGCAGGATGGTTTTAAGGATCTTGCCGAAACCCTATGAAAGAGTTAGCCAGATATAGAGAAAAGAATGGACTTGCAAGTACCTCAGCCTATAGATCCTCCATTCATAATTCTGAACAAATTGACGGAATTTTGCGTAGAACATGTTCGGTTTACAGGCCGAGGTCTAAGCAATATTACCGCCGGTTGGCAAGTACAGAATGTGTGGTCCATGAAGCGAATGCCAGCAAGCTGTGATATGAAACAAACCGAGATGGAAATTAGGCGGGTGAAAACCTGGGCATTTCAACGAACTTACCAGCACGATGTGTCAGCATTCTTGGGTTTCTGTAGAGCTGCTCCGCGGTGACCAGATCATCACTATGCACATATAAAGAGTGTCATCGACTGGGAGACGAGCATGAGCTAATTTGACTGGGAAACATCGACTTTTGACTACAAGGAGGTGGCAATTAGTAGTCCGTTTGCCATGAATGGAGAAGTCAGTTTGGGTATGGTAGGAGATAAGCTGGTAGCCAGCGAGTTCATCAACAGAATCACAATCAACCACCTGACTTCGCAGTCTAGGTGGCCAAAGGAGCAGCTTGACCATGCAGTCTAAGCTGCTGGCGACAGACTGAGCTGTCTTGTCGCAGTACATGAGGATAAACGCTAGGACGGTAAATAATATCATGTGACACAACTAGCTACATCTGAAAGCGCATTTATCAGGATATCATTCCGTTGCTTCAGCATTTCCAGTACCACCTACAACATCACAGGCACGACATTATGCATAGCCAGGCAGTTTCAACTAAGCGACATACGGATTCCTCGACCTCTTCAACAAGATTCTTCAACATCTGCAAAAATCACAGACCCCGAGCTGAAGTACTCGGAATCGTTCATTGCCCCAGTCAGACAACAGCTGCGACATTCCACATAGCTGTTCAAGGAGTAAAGTATCTGCCGCGACATTCCGCATAGCAAATACGACCTCGTAGACTGTAATTGCGGGACCCTCTGGCTTTCTACAAGTCCGTGGCGTTCAATGCCTCAGACATATGGCAAGATGGTCTGCCCGTGGTCAGCTGATTCAGTAGGATTAATGCATAGATTTCGATAATATATCATCCACCATATGCATAGCTTTCAAATATGTTTTAGTACCTCTTTTGGATTAAGAGATGAAAAGTTTGGCAGGCGTTGTAGTACAGCCACAATATGGGCTCTGGCAGGCATGGCAGACCATGGCAGAACACAGCAGACCTATTTTTAACTAGACAATATAAAAATCATTCAAAAAAATATGGAAAAAATGCGGAAAAATGCGGAAAATAAAAAACATCAATGTATGAGAGATAGACCATAGCACATGACCCTATTAGGCAAGCCTTGACTGTGGGAACTTTTGACTTCCTTATATGGATAGGTACAGAATTTCAATATGATTCTGATAGGACCATTCATTTTGCTATATGGGGGCATGACACATGACCTCATTAGGCAAGCCATGACTGTGGGAACTTTTGACTTCCTTATATGGATAGGTACAGAATTTCAATGTGGTTCTGATGGTACTGTTCATTTTGCTATATATGACAAGGACACCTGATTAGGCAAGTCTTGCTTGTGGGAACTTTTGACTTCTTTATATGGATAGATGCAGAATTTCAATGTGGTTCTGATGGTACTATTCATTTTGCTAGACATGCTCTTGTTATTGCACAATTTGCATTTTATTCACGAAAAGCCAGCGATGAAACTAAAAATAGACCCATACTTAGCATGTATACACCCTTATGAGCATGCATTCACTTTCTATAGGCTTATACTCAATAGCTATAGGCCAGTATCCAGTATCCAGCCTATTATAGACATAAACTATAGAATTCAGTACTGGTCAATATATATTGAATGTTGGTCAATGCTGGTCAATTGATATTGAATACTGGTCAATAGTGTGAATACAGGTCAATATAGTATTAGTCTCTATAGCTGATTGAATGTGTACAAACTAGTTTTATATCCAGGTGAACCTTATATGGTTCCAACTTTATAGACCTCTGCCAAACCATCCATGCCTTTGATAGATTCAATATTCCAGATTTGAGGTCCACTATATGCATAGATTTACTGAGAATA